>JADLZK010005009.1:0-106958 GCA_015847255.1 Hyparrhenia diplandra | reverse complement strand
TCTCGGCCTCCTCTTCCAGCGGGGCCAAAGGCCGACACTGCGCGTCGTCCAGCGAGCCCTACGTTCGGGCGAGGCGGGCTACAAAATCCAGCGCAGGCGGCAGCGAGTCCGAGAGGCTTCGGCGTCGAGCTGCCAAGTGAGCCCTGGCGTGTCGGCTCTACTGCCGGAGCGGGAACCTGTCGAGGTGCGAGCTCCACGGCCCACGGTGGTAGCCTGGCCTAGCGGCGGCCGCCCCGCCGCAACCTCGGCCCGCTCGGCGCCCAAGCCCGACACAAAAAGTGGGAAACGCCCGATCGAAAGCGGCGCGAGAGCTCCGGCGGCGAGGAAACACGAAGAAGCGAGAAAGTAGCCATCGGTAAAGCTCTCCACCCGCCGTGTAATGCGTCGTTAGCAATAGTGAGTTGTACGCGAATCGCGACTTACGCGTACTTTCGAAGCGGCGTACCTAAAAGCGTTGAAAAGCGGGCGTGCCAGCTTCGGTCGTAGCAGGCTCGAGCTTCCGGAGATGGTGAGCTCTTGGCGCCGTCGAGCGATAGAGCTTCGATGCGGCGGAGTTCCAAGCCTTGCTGGCCAGCTTGAGCTTCGGAGATGGTGGCAGCGAGCTTCGAGCAGGTGAGTATGAGAGCGCGAAGAGCTGCATGAGATGATAAACTTTTATTCCCTATAAAGGGGCGTTGTCGGCCGCGCCTGGCGGGTTTAGAGAACCTCTGGCGCTCACAGACTCCTCGTCGGCGCCAGCCGTCCCAGTAGATGCGAGCGCGAGGACCCAAATCGCGAGCTCGATCGGCGAAAGCCTGCGGCAAGCGGCCGCTAGCGGTAGAGCGCGCGGCTACTCGAGACCTCTGCGGGCTCGCCGGTAAGCGGAAGCGGAAGAAAAGCGGCCGAGGAGACTCCGATCGTTGAAACGAGCAGAAGGCGAGCCCAAAAGATCGAGTCTGCCCCACGACGATGTCGCCAACATCTCCGATCAGCGAGACTCCAGCAGCGAAGAGGCGAGCGACGGCGAGAGCGAGCCGGAAGGGCGTGATGAAGCGCCCGGCGCGAACGCCCGTCGCCGGCTTTTATTCTGCAGTTCCTCAGCTTGCAGCGAAAGTCAAGCAGGGGATAGCGGCAGCCGGCGTAGCCGCTCAGCGCGGCAAGTGTCCCAGAGTGCGAAGCGTTGACGTACCTCCGACCTACGTCGGATAAGCGCGTGCTACGCCTCAGCCAGATTTAGTAGATCCGAGAGTAAATGCGTCGATTGGCGCCCGGCGAAGATATCGCGGCACAGCTTACCCGAGGTCCGGATCCGTCATCCCGGCATCGAGGCATTCCTTCGTGTTCGGCTTCGCTACGTCGCGGCACTTTCAAAAGCGTGAAGGGCGCCATCGCGAGCCTACAACCGGTTAGCCTATGAGCGTCGTTGAAGGCGGCCGGCCGTCGGGAGAAGTAGCGTCGTCGGTCTGCTGCGGACATGTCGCGAGGAGCTTCGGCTCGGCGCGAGGTTCAGCCTCCCGGTTCTGCAGGCGTCGGCGAAGGATATGCGTCGAGTAGCTAGCAGCGTGGAGGACCCGTGCTTCTCGAAAGCCGAGGAGAAAAGGTGGAGAGCAGCTGAAAGCGGCGGTGGGAAGGAAGAGCTCGAGCTTCGCCCATAGCGGCGCCCGACGAAGATCCGGGGAGGCTTCGACTTTCTTGCCAGAGCTTTCGACAACAAGGAAAGCACTTCGGCGCTTCAGGCTGGCGTGGAGATCCTACGGAAGGACAAGGATGAGCTTCGCCAAGCGGCTCTCGTCATCCAGCGACTCCAAGCTTCGAGTAAGTACTCCGGGCCACATCGCTTTTATCCATGTTTATTCGGCGTTGAAATGTCGTCCCTCGTTAGCGGGACTTTAGCCTACAACCACGAAAGCTTCCGAGCCGTAGTGTATGCCTACGTGCCGGAGCGAGAGAAGGATCGGTTTGGAGGCCGAAAAACCACGAAGTTGTGATTACAGCGAGCGAGAGCTCTATGACGGTCAGGAAGTAAGCGGCGGCTGCGTTTCCTTTTCCAGCGTCCCGTCGTCGTCGCGTGGCTTGTGTCTCGACCCGTGCGTCTTTGTTTGTCAGCTACATGAAGCGAGGTCTCCCCGAAAAGGCGCGGGAGGCGAGGACAAGAGTGGGGAGCTGCGCCGCCTCTCGAAGCCTCTGCGGCACACCCGCGGCTCGCGCTTTAGGAGAAGAGACGGACACGAAGAAGAGGACCGTGACCTCATCGACCAGCGCGAAGGACTCGAGAGCCTCCAAGAGCGAGCGCCGGCAAGGCGTGGAGGAGGCCAAAAAGCTCGCAGCAGCGGCGTGAAGGCCTCGAGTCGAGGTTGAGGCCGTCTGCGGCGTCCCTCGAGGTGGAGGACTTGGCGAACCCGTTGGCCGGGTGTCGGCGATCCCGCGCAAGGTGGAATAGGATCGCGGGCGGCGTGGTCCACAAAGGCGGTCGGCGTCGTCTTCACCCACTACCCCTACTCGAGGTTGAGCGTTGTGAAAGACGGGGTGGGCCGGGTGTTGGCGATCTTGGCGATGGAGCGGAAGGCGGCTGCCGCCGAGGCTGCGGCTACGCGGAGTCGTCGCCGAAAGCTCTTCAAGCTCGCCGCCGTAGAAGCTTGAGGTCTTCCCGAGACCTCATGCTCTGGTGGAGACGGAGCGGCGAGGAGAGCCCGTCGAGGAGGAGGAAGCCCGTGCGGGGCGTCCGCCCGAAGCCGATGGACCAAGATCCGCTCGCGCAAAGTAGGAGCTCGAGGCTAGAGCCTCTTTTGATTGTGAAGCTTGTTAAGTCCTCGTAGTCGAGGCAAATTGTAAAAACTTATGGGAGCTTCGTATGACGCTTAACGGAAATCGTCTTTTCTTCTTTTTATCGCACGTTGTCTCTACTTCGACCTTTTGTGAGCTGCGTGGTTCGAGCCGGGTGGCGGAGCCTTTCCTCGGCTGGCAGCGCGCGTGGAGGTCGTAGTAAGCGCTCGGCGCCATGCTCTAGAGCGGTGAGCTCATGACTTGATCGCGTTTCGAACATCAGCTTGAGTTAAGAGGAGAGAGTGTGAGTTCGTGAGCCCGAAGTTTGTTGGGCTCGAGCTTGAGAGTTTTCGCGAAAAATGGTGTGTCGTACAAACGTGGGGTGTGCACCCCGCTCCTTGTAGCCCCGAGCAAAAGGGCGGGTCTTACGCCGAGGCGAAGGCGGTGAGTTGCTCAAAGCCGGGCGCTATAGGAAAGAACTCGAGATGCTTGCGCATATTTTTTTGCATCAAATTTGTGCTTTTATTGAGCTCTCGCGTCTACAAGTTTTTCGAAATACATTTAGGGGTAGAAAGCAACGTAGCCGATTCGATGTTCCACGCGTTGGTGAGGACTCGGCCTTGGTGGTCCTTGAGCTTGTATGCGTGCGGCCTCGGCACTTTGAGTGCGATGGTGAAGGGACCTTCCCATGGCGCCGAGAGCTTGTGTTTGTCCGCCGAGCTCTAGACCAGGCGTAGGACATAGTCGCCGACGCGAAGGCTCGTCCCTTGGCGTGGCGGTGCAGTGGTAGCGCCCTCATGGGCTGCGAGGTACTTGGCGGAGTGGATGAGGGCGATATGCGTGAGCCTCGTCGAAGCTGATCGAGCGTCTTGGCGGTGCTTGGTTGTTGTGCTCGTTGAAGGCACTGGGCGCGGGCGAGCCGTATCCGAGGTCGAGTGGGGAGCACGGCCTTGGACCCGAAGACGAGGAGGAAAACGTGCTCCCGTCAATGGGTGTGTTGTCTGCGGAGACTCCATACGACCAGGAGGTCGGCCATGTGCCGTATTTTTCGAGCCTCTTAAAGATGCGCCGATTTCTCACGCCTGCGGGGATCATGTCGTTAGCTCTTTCACCGCGTTGGTCCACCGGCGGGTGGGCGGCGGAGGACGGCCTTCGTACGGGATGCCATGATCGCTGCACCGGTCGATGAAGACCTCTCCCACAGTTTGTGTCGTTGTCGGTGATGATGGAGTTCGGGACCCCGCGGTGGATGATGCCGTTGAGAACTTGACGGTCTCCTCGTTTCGACACCACGCGATGTAAGCATGACCTCGATCCATTTGGAAAACTTGTCGATGGCGGCCAGGGGAGTGCGTGTATCCCCCACGGTCTTCGCCGAAGGGTCCCACCAAAATGAGCTCCTGGGCCACAACGGCCAAGTGAGAGGATTGTTTGGAAGGATTGTGTCGAGGTGCGGTGCGCTCGCTTGTGGAACGGCAACCCTCGCGGCGTCGGACGACTTTTAATGGCGTCGGCGGCAGCGGCTGTACGGCCGATAGAAGCCTTGACGGAACGCCTTTTCCGGCGAGCTTCGTGGAGCGCGCATGAGCGGCGCACTCGTCGGAGTGGACCTCCTTGATGAGCTCTTCCCCTTGCTCGAAGGTGACGCTGGCGCTAGAGGAGCGCCCGCAGGCTCCACGCTGTAGAGCTCTTCCCCGACGCGAGGACAAGCGACTTGGCCCTTCACGCCCGAGCGTCTCGATTCCTCGCCCTACGGGGGAGCTTGGCTTCCTTGAACCGGAGGAAGCGTGAATTACGCCAATCAGAGCTTGAGGGGACCGTCAGCGGTCGACCCCGGCCCGAGACCCGGCCACGAGCGGTCGGGGCTCGAGCTCAGTAGCTAGCCGAGCTCTCGCGTTGGGTGAGGTCGAGCTTCGTGGGAGCGTCTACCTCCATGGGGTCCAAGCTCGAGGCGTCGGCGGTTGAGTTCGCGTCGCCGTGGAGGGTTCCCCGCTTGAGTCGTATCGCGCGGCTGGCCGCTGCTCATGCATGAAGGCGCTGGTGGAAGCGGTAGTCGATCCGACGCGAAGCTTAGCGAGGGCGTCGGCGTCGTTGTTGAGGTGGCGATGGATGTGATTGACCTCTAACCCATGGAAGTGTTCTTCAAGCTCACGAACCTTCGATGATGCTAGCGACCATCGCCGGGTTGACGCGATGCGACTTCCTTCATGACTTGGTTCTTCCGCGAGTTGAGATCGCCCGCGGACCTCGAGGTGCGGATCCCAAGCTCGCGAGGCGTCGCGCGGGCCGTTCACCGAGCCTCATACCGCCAATGCGGTTGGACGCTGGAAAGTGTTAGGCGGATGGAGTACTTCACAAGACCTGCTCTGGGGAGATGAAGACGAGCTCGACGGCGCCATACTTTTTTCACACGAACCGTCAAGTACAACGCCCAAGCATCGATGTCGCCCCAAGCGTCCGGGCGTCGCCGACTCGGTCCACTGCGGATGCAGCAAGATCCGCCGCAGCTCGCGACCCATGGCACTCGGGGCGAGGTGATGTCGGGCCCCATGAGCTCTCTATATTACAGGCGCGGCTCGTAACCTCCGGGCTCACGGATGACCTCGCAAAGGGGTATTTGGAGACAACCTTGACGGTGGGAGTCGGCAATGTCGAGGCTTGCGCGGTGACGCGGAAGTGCGTACCGCGAGCTTTCCAAATGGGTGTATCGTTTTGGTATCGGTGAGGACCTCACTCGATGAAGTACACGTGAGCGCCGCCCCAGCCACGTGCTCTTCTTCCTCTCTCTCGACGACGAAGCGCGGTGCTCACCACCTTTGAGGTGGCCGAGATGTGTGAGGAGGATTGGTTCGTTGGGCGCGAGGTGCGGCAGCGCACGGCGGGGGATGTGAGGAGTTGCTTCGGCGTGAAGTCGATTTTTGCCGGGCTTCGCCCGCCCCAGGCAAAGCGCCAGTCTTCTTGAGAACTTGTAGATGGAGCCGTTCCCCCAAGCAGAGCTATGAAACGACTTAGCGCGGCCGCACACCCCGTGAGTCGCCGCACGCACGCCCTGCGTTTTTAATCGCCCCATGTTCGTGATGGCGGCGATTTTCTCCGGATTGGCCTCGATGCCGCGCGGAGACGATGAAGCCGCAATTTCCCTCGCGGGACCCGGAAAATGCACTTTTCGGGTTGGAGCTTGACTCCAAACTCACCCGAGCTTGGTGAAGACCTTTTCGAGTGCAGGGATGAGCTCTTTCGAAATGCTTTGTCTTGACAACGATGTCGCGTCGGCGGTATGCTTCAATGAGTTTTCCGAGGAGCTCTTTGAAGACTTTCGCATGCATCTTTGGAAGGTGGCGCGCGGCGTTTTTAGCCCGAAGGGTACCAAAAGACGTAAATGTATCGCGCCTAAACTGAACGATGAAGGAGGTGGCGAGCTCATCGAGCTCGTTCATCGCGACCGGTGGTAGCCGGAGTAAAGGCGTCAAGAAAACAGATGTCTCGCACCGGAGGTGGAGTCAACTATTTGGTCGATCTTGCCGGCAAAGCCCGGATCCTTTGAGCTGCCTTGTTGAGACACATGTAATCAAGCTGTTGGCGGTCATTATCGAGGATATTATACGCCAACCTTTATCCAATTCATGAGAAAGGGCAAACTTATGTTACATATACCTTTACTTCTAACCTAGTTCCACTTGTATTCACGTAGAAATTATGTTTTGCGAGAATAAGAGTGGAAAGCAGTACAAAAGTCATCAAATAAATTAGAAAAGCGTATTGAATAAAAGACGCCAAGGAGTGGATCAATCAAGAGGATCAAACCCGCGCTAATTTGGCCCATGCACCATCATAGGCCCAACATTTGAAGGACAAAAATCAGCGCAGAGGAAGAGGCCGGGGCCAGGGAGGCTGGCCAGGGAGCCGTCGTAGTGGGCGGCGGTGCAAATTTTGCCAAAATTTGCAGCCCTTTCCCTCGCGGTTTGGGCCGGTCTTCACGTGCCGGCCGGTTGCATGCGGTGCAAAGTTTAGTTCCGCCAAGAAGACCCGAAGCAAGGGAGGCCCTCCATTCACTTCTCCTCCTCCACTATATAAAGAGAGGCACCCCCCTCACACACACACACTCACACACAAACACATTACACATTGCTACATCCTCACCTTGAGCTCTACTCTCTCCACTTCATTAGTTTAGTAGTAAGTTCGAGGTTAGGCAAAAGCTTCAAGGAGGGCTTGTCTCCTTGGAAGGATCTTTTGGTAATTTACTATGAAGTTCTTTCCTTTATTCAAGTCTCATTATTTATATCGCAATACATATGAACTAGAGTATAGTTAGTATGATGTGAAATTTAACATGATTAACTTTAGGCTAATTGAATCATATATCATTCTTGGAACGTATTAGAACTAAGCTCGGGTGATGCGTCCTGTACCTTGGGTTTACCTTTTACTCTTGCCATGTAATCAGGTAGGGTCGGGGTACCTAGGGGTTTAGGTAGTTTTCTATAAACGTAAAGCATGGTGCTTAGGTCTATAGATAATCATCTGGGAAATGCCGGCATCCCACGGGGGTGAGGTAGGCGAGGATGGTGCTCGGCCTACATTAGTCGGTCGCCACTCCACGTCCGGGTGTCGGGTTGGAGTCTTATCAAGTGTCACTTGGGTGGCATATACCGGCGGTATGAGCATCTCCTCATCACTTTTAGCCCATCTACGCAATGAACCATGAATGACATATGTAGACTATAGTCGGCGCATTGGCCGATATTAGAATAGCCAACTCAACATAGATTTTCCCTTTCTTGTTATTTCCTATTTATTCCTTCTAGTGCTCAAAAGTGTGTGTGTCACCACTATCTCCAATATTATTGTCACTTTACCCTGTACATGATTAGTGGCTATCCATACATACATTGTGGGCTATCATCATCATATTAAATTTAAACCTGCCTTCCCATTGGAAAATATAAATGAACGATACCCGAATACTCCGGGTGAAATGCTACGATATTAGATCCGATGTGCGCTTGCGGGTTGACCCTTGCAATATTCAATTTATCTATCACTGGACGCTCTACCGACGTTATCATTAAAGGATAATATTTATTCTTAGTGATTGCGATAAGAAACGCCAACAAGCATTTTACGCGCCGTTGTCGGGAAGGCAAGGTTAAAAATATATTAATAAAGATGATCATAACCATATGTATGGATGATAGCCCCAATCTTTGCGCGCTAACTCTTTTTGTTTTCTTCTGTTTGTGGATGAAAACGAGGGGATAGTGTATGGCTGGTCGCAACTGCGCCGAATAACTTCGTCGGCGATCCGCAGAGGTCGCCGGGAAGGAGTCGGCTCGAGCCACTCTTTGTCGTCATCACTCCCGAGGAGGTTGCACCCATCATCAAGTACCATCTTCATCAACACTCATGGCCACCAAGACACTCCGTGACTACTGTCCCTCGCTAAGGCAATGTCCCGCTTGGCCCCGTGTCAACTTGGGGCGACAAGAACTTTGAGATAAGGACTGGCCTCATCACGATGGTACAAAAAGTCCATTACGTGGGGCTGCCAAGCGAGGACGCAAATGCTCATCTCGAGAACTTCTTGGGCGGCGACACAATCGTCATCAAGGACATTGAGCGGATGCAATCAAGCTCCGCTTGTTTCCCTTCTCCCTTGTGGGGAAAGCGAAGCAATGGTTCTACAAGGACAAGGAGGTTGTCGAGCACTTGGAGTAAATGCTCCACCGCATTCCTAAGTTCTTCCCAATGGGCAAAACCAATGCCCTCAAGGGCAAAATTTCCAATTTTTCGCGACAACAATGGAACCCATACTGAGGCGTGGGAGAGCTGCAAGAGTACATCCTGCTTGCACGGCCCACCATGGCATGGAGAAGTGGCTCGATCCTTCAAAACTTCTACAATGGTCTTACGACCATGTCGAAGGGCCACATAGATCTTTGGCTTCTTTGGAGCGTTCTTATCCCTCAGCATTGAGAGAAGCGAAGCGCTCATCGAGAAGATGATCGAGAACCAAGGTGGGGGAAGAACGGGCCCTCGGAAAACACAAAAGGTATGCACACGATAAAGGAGACGGATCGCGCTGCTGCAAAAATCGATCTCGATGAAAAAGCGGGCGACCAAGCTCGGGTCAAGCGGTGCTACACTCCCCATGGACTCACATATGACATGTGAAGTCTCGTGGAGAGGTTGGACATTCGGGAAGTTCTTGTCCCGAAACTCGAGAAGAAGTAGCCCTCGTCAACAACGGATTTCGTCCCGGTAATAACAATGGGTGGAACAATCGAATCGCCCACAAGGAGGTAACAATTACAATTCGAATTACAATTCCAATTTCAATTCCAATCAACCCTCCTTGAAAGATTTAGTTTATGGTCAAGCTAAAATTAATGAAAGTCTTAATAAAAAGATATCGTCTAATGATAAAATGCTTGAAGACATAAACACCAAACTTGAGAATTTATCTTACTGCTGTAATTAATCAATTGAGCTTAAATAAAAGGTTGAAAAACAATTGTCACATTTAGCAACTTACATTCCTATTAATCAAGATGGAAAAATCCTAGTCAACCTACGAAGCAGGGTTAATGCGTGGCCCGCGAGGAGCGGTAAGTCTACTCGTGATCCACCATATCCTAAACATGCGGCGAAAAAACTCGGCAATCCCAAAGAACCGCGACAAGACAACACGTACGCTCCACCAATCGAAGAAGAACCGGCGAGAGGAAAGGATTACAACTCAAACTTATGGGGACACAAACTTCATGCCCTTTCCTTCCCCGGAAGAGAAAAATCAACCATGGATGAACAATTTGCCCTATTTTTGTTGAGATGATCCGAAAGATACATGTGGATGTACCACTAATGGATGTACTCCACATGCCATCTTACGCCAAATTTGTCAAAGCCATCATCAACAATAAGTCTGCCTACCAACCATCGTGGTAAAACTAACGAAGCATGTAAGCGCAGCTATACTAAACAAACTCCGGGAGAAGAAGAAAAGACCCGGATGTCCCACCATCACCCGTTCAATAGGGACTCAAAGGCTTGAGCATGCCCTATGCGACACGGGGCAAGCGTCGGTGTCATGTCCAAAGTCTGTGTTTGACAAGATGAACTTCACCAACTTTGGCACCAACAAGCATGTTGCTCCAAGCGGGCGACTCCACGGTCCGTCACCCGGTAGGAGTAGCGAAAGATGATGCTGTTAGAATCAGCGATCGCCGTGTGCGGTTGACTTTGTGGTGCTAGAAATGGAAACCACTAAGGAAACACCTTTGATCTTGGGATGACCATTCCCGAGCATTGCGGTTGGGGCACACATCGATGTCGCGCGGGGAGAAATCCGCTTCAACATCAATGGAAAGGAGGAAATCTTCAACTTCCGCCCCCAAGCCCGAACAATGTTCCATGGTCTACGTCAAACACAAGCCTACCTTGAAGGAAGATACACCTACCACGTCACCATCCAAAAATACGAAGAAGGCATGGCATGTGAAGCGAGGCCTAAAGGTAAGCTTCACTAAAAGGTAAGAAATAAATGTTTTCCTTCTATAAATTTATTTTCCTCATATTAAATTATTTTTAATATTTGAATTCAAAACCTCTTTAATTAATTAATTTCCTTTTTATTACCATATTCTTTAATATTAAAAAAGAATTCCTTTTCATATTTTATCCCTTTGCCATATTTCCCATGTCAATTAAAATATAAAAATAATAATATAAATAAAATATATATATTTGATAAGATTTTATAAATAATACCATACTTTGAATAAAACTTTATTCCAAAAAAATCTTAAACATTTATAAAATGAGAGAAAATGAAAAAACAAAGTTTGGTCGATCCCGATCATTTGTTGCACCAACGCACAACGGTCGGATTCGACCGTTGAACGCACCTCGCCAAAAGCGGGCGACGAGGGAGCGGGATGGGGCCGGCCGCCGCATGGGCCGGCCGCCCCCAGCGGCGCCTCCCTGTCACGGGCCAAACGGCCACATCGCCTAGCCGTTGCCCTCGTCCGAGTGTCGGGGTGCATCGGGCTATAAATTCGCGAGGTGGCGGAGAGCTCCCCACCCCTCTCATTCTCACTCCCTCACTCTCTCATTTTGCTACTTGCTCACTTCTTGCACTCCACAAAGCATTCCCAAGCTCTAGTGCAAGAACACCCAAAGACACTCTCTCTCACAAGCTCTCTCTCCCAAGTTCTCTCCAAGAGTAAGCACTTGTTTCCATTCCGTTCGCTTTTGTTCGCTAACATGTTCGGGAAAGCGGCAAGCGCGATCAAGAAGGGCGTGAGAAGAAGCGAGGCTCTCCCAAGGAAGTTCGGGTACACACTCGACAACGCCGAAGCATACGAAGAAGACGCACCCGCAAGAAGCAAGAGCAAGAACAAGCACCCACGGGGATGACGATCGAGGAAGCCGTGCACCGCACCTCGACACGGAAGGAGAACGGGAGATGCAAGCCTACAACATCCTCAAGAACCGAGACTTCGCTCCCGCTCCTCGCTTCCCGACGACGCGTCCTCGAAAAACTAGGTATGGACAACGAATTCTCCATCATTTGGAAAAACGTCGGATGGTCCGGGTTGCTCCCTGGATGAGCCGGGCTCTCGCCTCCCTCACCATCCAATTTCTAGGATCTTTGGAAGTTCATGATCGAGGTGTTAGCCCGGACTTTTTGGTAAATATCACTATTACACTTGGCAAGAACTAGCTAGGCACATAGGCTTTGATGCTAAGAAATGTTGCACAAACCTAGTTGTTGCTTTACCGTATTTTAATCGTGTCGCCTTTTTCACTTGAAATCTCCACCATAGTTCCTACAGATCCTAGGTTTCAAATCCCTCTAATGCCAACATACATCACCCAACATTGGAATTTATGCAAAAATGGATTGCCATAACTTTGTTCCCTAGGCAAGAGTTTAAATGTCTTTTGGATGTTGAGATGCAATGCCTCTATGCCATAGTTCACAAGAGAAAGATTGCTCCAGTAAAAAGAAATCATAAAATGCATGCTTAGCAATTTTACAAGGATTGCTAGTAACATTGGTGCATTGCAAGGCGAGAATGTCACATACCTAGATACTCCACCTGGAAATTTCATTATCACACCTTTGCAAGGGCACATAATAAAATTTGATGAGAATGACCACGAGAAGATTATCTATTATTTTCCGGACATATAAATGAGATTCCGCTCCCTAACCCGGAACTCTCATTATATAAATCCCCATCACTCACCTTCGCTCTAGTTGAGCTAGACGAAGCACGCCCAGAGTTACGTTTCTCGCAGGTCATCACGAAGGAGAGCTACGGGCGAGGCTAGTGGTTCACGAGATGCCACGCCTACACCCGTACCGAGTGCCACGCCCGGGTTCTTTACACCAACGCTGAACCCCGGGCTCACACCCACCTTCCAAGATGAGGGGATGTTCACACCTCATCCGCACCAAAAAGCGGGAGGGTCGACATGGCATGAGACACACACAGTGTCCTCCGACTCCAAAGGGATGCCACCACCACGTCACTCTACGGTGGACCCCGGAGCGCTCAAAGAGATCAACACCCGACTGGGAATGTGGAACTCCCGCACGTGAGATTGCGCGTCATCACTCACTGGTTTTTTGTGCAAAGTTCGATCAACGCCATCGGCCAGCACACGCAACACCAAGCGGGAGGAGCGGAGAACGGAGACGGGAGAGCACGAGGCACGATTGGCATTACTGCGCCACATGGGGTACTACCCCCAACCCATAGGCCATCGGCTAGCTTGGGGAGGACCCCACGGAGGTAAGTACCTACCTCCCTATCATTTTATTTTATCTCTTAGTTTTTCACTTTCATTTCCTTTAAAAAAATGAAAAGAACAAAAATATGATTCCACTCCAATATGTAGTATAAGGATACTTAATTTCTCTGAAGTTGAAATGATGAATAGTTGCTAGTTCAATTTGCACCTAGTTCATAACACTTTGTATTCCCCAATGTTTAAGTTTATTGGCTTAACTTGTCTTGTCCTAAAACTTAATGATTTGTGGGTATGCAAACTCATGATTCTTCTCTAAGCTATTGCCGGATATGATATGGTAAAAATATAATCTACTATGATTTTATTCTAAGAGAGATTCATCATTCGAGAATAATTTCCAAAATTCCTTAATGATCAAAATTCTCATGATAGCCTATGTGAGACACATGTCATACGCTTTTGATCAAGATTCACATTCACATTGCCAAAAATAGGTTATGGGCTAAGCTAGAAAAAATGGACGCGTGTCCGAGAAAACAAAACAATGGGTACTTAGATACCCGCCTCTAAAAAAAAAAGAGAGAGAAGAATAATGGACAAGTGTCCGAGGGCGAGTAGAGCCCACTTCTCTAAAAAGAAATAAGAGCTAGCCCATACCTTATCAAAAAGAATTAAAATTTCACTTGCACATCTTGATCAAGGCTTATGACTTGTTTCTCCTTATGGTTTGCACACCCGAGATGATTTAAGGAATCATTACGAAAATCTCCTCGCATGAATGATCAATCAAAGAATGAATGACTAGTGTTTCTATGAAAACCGTTCTATCTTGCAATAACCCAAGAGTTTGGAGAATGTTATAAGCCCCATATGATTTAAGTAAACAAGGATAGATAAAAATGCCAATTTATTTAAACAACGGAAGAATACTTTATTATGAGCATGGTACATTTTGAAATATATCGCACTTTGTAGCAACTCCCGATCAACAACCAAACACTTAGCTATTTGCTCGGGACGAGCAAAGGTTAAGCTTGGGGACTTGTTGGCGGTCATTATCGAGTATATTATACCGCCAACCTTTATCCAATTCATGAGAAAGGGGCAAACTTATGTTACATATACCTTTACTTCTAACCTAGTTCCACTTGTATTCGTAGAAATTATGTTTTGCGAGAATAAGAGTGGAAAGCAGTACAAAGTCGATCAAATAAATTAGAAAGCGTATTGAATAAAAGACGTCAAGGAGTGGATCAATCAAGAGGACCAAACCCTCACGCACAATTTGGCCCATGCACCATCATAGGCCCAACATTTGAAGGACAAAACGCGCAACAGAGAAGGCCGGGGCCGGGAGGCCCAGCCAGACCCGGCCTGGCCGGCGGGACGGCCGGGCGCAAAAATTTTGCCAAAATTTGCCGCCCCTTTCTCTGGCGGTTTGGACCGGTCTTCACGCGGCGATTGCATGCGGTGCAAAGTTTCGTTCCCACCAAGAAGACCTCGAAGCAAGGAGAGCCCTCCATTCACTTCTCCTCTCCCACTATATAAAGAGAGGCACCCCCTCACACACACACACACTCACACACAACACATTACACATTGCTACATCCTCACCTTGAGCTCTACTCTCCACTTCATTAGTTTAGTAGTAGGATTTGAGTTAGGCAAAGCTTCAAGGAGGGCTTGTCTCCTTGGAAGGATCTTTTGGTAATTTACTATGAAGTTCTTTCCTTTATTCAAGTCTCATTATTTATATCGCAATGCATATGAACTAGAGTATAGTTAGTATGATGTGAAATTTAACATGATTAACTTTAGGCTAATTGAATCATATATCGTTCTTGGAACGTAGTAGAACTAAGCTCGGGTGATGGTCTGGTGTACCTTCGGGTTTACCTTTACTCTTGCCATGTCGATCCGTAGGGTCGGGGTACCTAGGGGGGTTTAGGTAGTTTTCTATAAACGTAAGCGTGGTGCTTAGGTCTATAGAGAATCATCTGGGAAATGCCGGCATCCCACGGTAGTGAGGTAGGCGGCGGATGGTGACAACTACTGTTAGTCCTTCGCACTCCTCCACGTCCGGTGTCGGGTTGGAGTCTTATCAAGTGTCACCCTTGGGCGGCATATACCAGCCGCAGGCATCTCCTCATCACTTTAGCCCATCTCTCGCAATGAACCATGAATGACATATGTAGACTATAGTCTGACACATTGGCGATATTAGAATAGCCAACTCAACATAGATTTTCCCTTTCTTGTTATTTCCTATTTATTCCTTCTAGTGCTCAAGAAGTGTGTGTGTCACCACTATCTCCAATATTATTGTCACTTACCCCTGTACATGATTAGTGGCTATCCATACATACATTGTGGGCTATCATCATCATATTAAATTTAAACATGCCTTCCCATGGGAAAATATAAATGAACGATACCCGAATACTCCCGGGTGAAATGCTACGATGATAGATCCGTGCGCTTGCGGGTTGACCCTTGCAATATTCAATTTATCTATCACCTGACGCTCTCTCGACGTTATCATTAAGGATAATATTTATTCTTAGTGATTGCGTTAAGAAACGCCAACATCAACACACATTCTCCATTTCCCATTCTTCTTCTTAACTAGTACAGGGTTGGCTATCCACTCACTGATGATACACCTCCTTGATAAACCTAGCGACTAAGAGCTTATCTATCTCCTCGGCGATTGCTTGGCGTCGGTCGTCGTCGAAACGTCGAGCGCCTTTGCTTCACCGGCCGAGCCGGGTTTGATGTTCAAGGAGTGCTCGGCGACTTCCCTCGGTATGCCCGGCATATCCGAGGCCCTCCACGCGAATACATCGAGGTTCGCGTGGAGGAAGTCGACGAGCTTCGCTTTCCTATTTGGGGTGAGCTCGGACCCTACGCGTAGGGTGCGCCCGTCCCACTGTCGACCACGACCTCCTTGGCGTCCTTCGGGCCCGAACGTGCCCGTGACCTTCGGCGGAAGAGCTCGTGCCCGCTGCCTTTGGGAGCTCGACGGCGAAGCTCGTGCATGTCATCTTCGGAGCTCGACGACGGAGCTCGTGCCGGCCATCTTCTTGAGCTCGGGAGACCTCGGCGCCGCCCAGGCCGCCATCTTGGGCAGCATCTGCCGATCTCGACGGCGGCGTCGGCGTGCATCGACGGCGGCGGCCTCGCAGCCGAACGCGTGTTCAAAGGTGGAGTCGACGGTGATGACCCCCCTCGGACCGGGGATCTTGAGCTTGAGGTAGGTGTAGTTGGGGACGGCCATGAACTTCGCGTAGCACGGCCGCCCCAGCAGAGCGTGGTAGGCGTTCTTGAACGGGAGCACCTCGAACATGAGGACCTCCTTGCGGAAGTTGTCCGGGGTGCCGAAGGTGACGGGGAGGTCGATCCGCCCGAGCGGGAGCATCTGCTTCCCCGGCACCACGCCGTGGATCGGTTCCGGTGATGGGCGGCGTCGCGCCTTGGGGATGCCAAGGGCTTGGAGCGCGTGGATATAGAGGAGGTTGAGGCGCCGCCGCCGTCCATCGGCACCTTCCCGAGGCGCATGGTGCCGATGATGGGGTCGACGACGAAGCGGGTACCTCCCCGGTGCGGATGTGTCGGGGATGATCGGCCTTGTCGAAGGTGATCGCCGAGCTCGACCACTTGAGGTATTCGGGGGTAGCCGGTTCGGTGAAGAGGACCGCGCGGCACGTGAGCTTTTGTCGGCGCTTGGACTCGTAGCCGGGGGCACCACCGAAGACGATGTTGACGGCGCCGTCCTCGACGTAGATGTCGGCGTCGAACTCGTCGGGGGCCGGCCTTGCGTCCTTGTCATCGTCATTTTTGTCTCCGCCCCACAACGTGCCCATCACGTGCTTCTTCATGAGACGGCAGTCCTTCATCTTGTGCTTGACCGGTCCTCGTGATGTGGACACGGGCGCCTCGAGCATCTTGTCGAAGTGCTCTTTGGGCACGAAATTCGTGCCACCCTTGGGGCGGCCTTGCGCTTGCCCGCCACAGCGGCGAACTCGCTGTGCGTCGTCATCAGCGGGGGCGCTTGTTCTTCGTGTTCTTCTTCTTGCGGCGAAAGGGACCCGGACCCCTCGGCGGCGTCGTCGTCGACCTTGGGCCTGCCCTTGCCCATGACGGCGGAGACGGCGTCCTCTCCCTCGGCGTGGGGCGGGTGGCGAGGTCGAGGAGCTCCTTCACGGTCTGGGCTTCGGATGCCGAGCTCGTGGATGAGAGTCTCGCAGGTGGTGCCGAACGTGAAGGCGGTGATGACCTTGGAGTCGGAGGCCTCGGAGAGGTTGTTGCGAGCTTGGAGAAGCGCTGATGTAGTCGCGCGCGAGGCCCTCCCCTTCTTACGCTTGCACCCTCGGAGGTCCCATGTCGTGCTCGGCCTAGTGTAGGTGCCCCGAAGTTGCCGACAAAGACGTCACGCAGTCCTCCAAGCCGTGGATGGTGCCTTCGGGAGTTGCTCGAGCCACGATCGCGCGGAATCCGCAAGGTAAAGCGGGAGGTTGCGGATGATGAAGTAGTCGTTGTCGGGCGCCCCGGCCTGGCAGCCAGGCGATAATCCTCGAGCCGGTGGTAGGGTCGGTCTCCCCATTGTACTACGCACCGAGGTCGGAGCTCGGAAGCGAGAAGGGAATGGGGCGTCGTGAATGCGTGAGCCGAACGCCGCTCGGCCTCCTTGAGCTCGAGCTCGGGGCCGGGCGGTCCCGCAGGAGACGGGCTCGTGGGCGGCGCATCGGGCGTCGGGCCGCGGCCGTTGTCTTCTTCCGTCGTGGCGCCCACCGCGTCGCTTGGTCGTAGGTGCGAGGACGCTTCGTGGTCGTCGCGGTGGTACTTGTCGTCGTCCCGGGGGCGTTCTTCGGCCCAGCCTCCGCTTTGCGGCCGGGGCGTTGATGGTGTCCCTAGCATCATCGCGGTTCTCCGACCCGCCGGCGCGCGTGGACCTCGGGGTGGGAGGAGGCCTCGTGCTCTTCCAGCAGACGGCGATGCGACGCCGAGCTTGCCGCCTGCTGGACCGCCGCCTCTGCCAAGAGCCTCTTGAGCTGCTCGTGGGTTCTCCGTGCCTCGGGCTCCTCGGGGCCGGGCAACGGCGCAGGAGCAGCGCAGCGGCCGCCAGGTTCTGGGATGCCCTCCCAAATACTGGCGGGAGCTGTTCGGGACCCTCGTCCCGGTTGATGCGGTCTTGCACCTCGCGAGCTCGAGCTCGTGCCTGCGATTGCTGTCTTCCTCCCTGCTGAGCAAGGGGGCCTCGCGCTCTTGAGCTGCCGCGTGCTCGAGCTCTTCTAGCTCGTCCAGCCGGGCCTTGACGTGGTCGACCGGAGGCTCGCGTCGGCGTGCGGCGGAGCCCTGAGGCGTGTGTTCGGAGGCGTCGCCCGAGCGGACCTCTTCCACCGCACCCTCGGGGGTGTGGCACATGTAGCACTGACGCGTGGGGTCGCAGTCCATGAGGCTCATCCCGTCGAGGGCGAGCTCGAGCTCGTGGACGCTGGTCTGCCGGGGCTCGTCGCCCCAGTAGAGTGGAAGGCCTGGCTGCCCGTCGGGGTACATCCCGGGCGTAAGCCGCCCGTGAACTCGCCAATCGACGCCTCCCTCGGCGAAGAAGCCGGAGGGACGGCGCCGCGGTGGAGAAGGTCACGTCGCGGAACGAGCCCGCGTGGGCTCGCGCCCGGGATGTTCGGGAGCAAGTCCTTGATGAGGACGAAGAAGCGATCTGTGGCGGCGCGGATGGGGCTGGTCACCGCAGGTCGACCCGCCCCATGCTCGAGAGGACGGTCGGTGGCGCCACGGGAGGCGATCGAGGATGTCCTCGTGCCGCATCGAGCGGGCGAAGACAGCTCCGTGATGGGCGCTCCCGCTCCGGTGCGGAGAAGTCGATGGTGCCGGGGCGCATCACTAGCGCCGCGCCGCCGTCGGTGGAGGGGAGGAAGCCATCGGAGTGGAGATCGTCACACTAGCGCTACCCCTACCCGGGCGCGCCACCGTCGTGGGTCTAATACCACCGTCACAAAGGTAATGTCCGGCTAACGCGCGTCTCGATGGCCTAGCTCTAGAGACAATGACACAGGGTTTATACCGGTTCGGGGCAAATCGGGCTCCCTAGTCCAGTGTGATCACTATCCGAGCTCAAATCCTCATACCGGGGCTAGTACAAGCAAGGCGAGAGAGGGAGAGGGCTCCCAAGTCTCTGTGATTGAGGCTAGTGCCAATATCGAGTGGGTGTTGTGCTGTGGGAAGTGAACTTGCCGTCCTTGCCTCAACCGGAGGGCTGCCTCCCCTTTTATAGTCACAAGGGGCGAGGCTCGAGAGCTCCCTTCGAGTTGAGGACTTAAAGAAAGCGAAAATACATGTACAGAGTGTTAGATGCAGGAAAGAGCTCCCAGATGAGCTCACGGCGCGGGCATGAGCTCCCTTTGAGCTCTAGGGTGCTTTGGATGCTGAAATTGGTCGTCGCCGTACGCGGGAATCGGGGTTTGGGCGGTGGTCAGGCGTCGTCTTGTCCCTAATCGCAGTTGGAAGATGTCCTCTCGGTGTATGGGTGTCCATACCGTCGATGGGAAGGCGTACCCCGTATGTACCCGCGCGACACTGTGGCGGAGCTGTTGGAGTCGACGGGGTATGGTGGGATGGTCGAATGACCTCTCCCTGTCTCTGTAGTTTTACGTGGCTACGATTGCTCGCCGGGGAGTGGTTGAGCTTGTCAGAGAGTTGTTGACCAACTCTCGTACCCGCAGACTTCTTCGGGAAGGCAGGCGGATGAGCTCTTTGTGGCCGTTGTCGCGGGGCTCATCGCGGGAGAGCTCGAGCGAGTCGGAAAGAGGTTCCCGGGCGAGGTCTCTCGTGGTGAATACGGGGGAGCTCGTCAGAGGGAGAGCTCGACCGAAGCGGGTAGGGGAGCCTCTCTGTCGGGAGAGCTCACTGCTGAGCTCGACTATGGATAATGATGCTAAGTTTACATCCCACTACTAACACCGCCTAACTCCGCTTTGTTGGATCATGAGGTTAATCCCATATCCAAGCTAACATGATTAGATAGACATCTCATATATATTTCTTTCGCCTTCCTAATTAGGATTGTGTAAGAAATATCAACAAGCATTTAAAGCGCCGTTCTTGGGAAGGTGTAGTCTATCCGGAGAAATAATTTTTCTTGGCTTTTTTTTTTTTTCAAAACTTTCCCAGTTTAGAAGAGCATAGTCAATCTTTCAAAATTTCAAAATGTGTTTTCCTAACTTCATAAGTTTTTCTAGTGCTTCTTTCCGGCTTTCTCTAGTTTGGAAGGGTATTAGCCAAGACTTAGAAAGTATTATTCCCAATTAAGTTGGTATTGTTTCTGACTTTTCCTAGTTAGAAAGGGTGCTAGCCAAAAATCCTATAAACACATCATATAAGGAAACAAGAGAGATCACTTACACTACCTAATGCATTGAGAACCCATTATCACATACTCAAACAGGTTCAACCCCTGTTTTTCTATTTTGTTTTTATTCTATGCGGGGGAATTGTATGAATTGGAACTTTCGGAGAATTTTATTGAAGATCCTAAAAATTAATCGAGGCGAGCCGAGCAAAACTCGAAAAAACTCCAAAGCACCTACATCATCATCATCATCATCATTTGAGACACCAAGACCTACTGATCCGGAAGTTAATCAAGTTACTCGAAACTTAACACCTGAATTTGAAGCTATGGCAACCAAGACACTTCGTGAGTTCTCAGCTTCTACCACGGACAACATTCTCGTTGGTCCGAAGGTAGAGGTTGGAGACAATGGCTTTGAGCTTAAGCCGGGGCTCATCAACATGGTGCAATCAAGTCAATTTTGTGGAAAGGCACATGAAGACGCAAGTGCTCATCTCCAACACTTCCTGGAGATTTGCAGCACATTTACTATGAAGGACGTATCCAAGGATGCAATCTTGCTTCGTCTCTTTCCATTCTCACTATTGGGGAGAGCTAAGCAATGGTTTTATGCTACTAAAGATAAGAATACAACATGGGATATATGTTCCACAGCCTTTCTTGCTAAGTTCTTTCCGATAGGCAAGACAAATGCCTTAAGAGGAAAGATATCGAATTTTCAAAGAACGGCATGATGAATCGATCCCTAAGCGTGGGAACGTTTCCAAGAATATATTTCGGAATGTCCACACCATGGGATGAGAAGTGGCCGTTGATGCGGACTTTCTATCATGGGCTTGTTCCCGGTGCTCGTGAAACTATGGATGCTTTGCGGTGCTTTGGTGCTTTCTTATCACTTACAATAACTCATGCCACGTAACTTGTGGAGAAGATGGCTTCCAACCAAGGTTGGAGTGAAGAGCGTCAACCTCGCAAGAGAGGAATGCACCAGCTTAAAGAGGTAGATATGCTATCTGCCAAAATGGACTTAATTATGAAGAAACTAGAGGATAGAGATCCTCAACCCAAGGCAGTCATGCAAATTCAAGACTCCCGCATGACATGTGAAGAATCTGGAAACACAGGCCACACTGGCAGGAATTGCCCAGAGATCATGGAGGACATTAACTTCATCAATAACAACAATAATTTCCGTCCTCAACGTAATCAAGGTTGAAACCAACGGAGGCCCAACTATCAAGGAAACTACCAAGGTAACAATCCAGGTAACAACTTTAATACTTATCAACCTTCTTTGAGAGACCTTGTCCTTAACCAAGGTAAAACCTTGGAGAATCTGTCTAGACAAATAGCAACTAATGATAAAGCTCTTGAACTTATTAATACTCGTTTAGAAAGCTTTTCTTCAGCTATAAAGAATCAGCATAGTTTTAATAAAATGATAGAATCTCAGATTTCTCAGTTATCTGTTCCACTAACCACACCAGGTAAGATTCTGGGGCAGCCGGAAGAATTAGAAACTGCAAACCTTGTCGATATTTATAATGCAGGTCGTTACTATAGAGAGACCTCAGGAAGCTGTTGGTTGGATGACTCGATGCCACCTAAAAAGGAAGATCCAGGGAGGCCAGTCATTACAATCAAGATTAGACAACACACCTTCGACAATGCTCTCTGCGATTTCGGCTCAAGCGTGAACATACTACCAAAGGTAATTTATGAAAAGATTTATAGTGAACCGCTTTGGAAAACAAATATAAAAATTCCACTGATTGATAGAGCAATGAATAGTCCCGGTGAAGTGCTACAATTGGTATTTCTATCTGTGCGCTTGCAGATATCATGTTCATTCTTTTATCAAGGCCTATCAACAAATACCATGCCTTGCATTTCTTAGAGCGTTATTGCTAGGGTGACAGACTAGTGTATAGGTAATGCCTAGAAATGAGTGGTATACCTTGAGTACATATTCTGGTGAGATTAACTCCACTATGGATAATGATGCTAAGTTTACATCCCACTACTAACACCGCCTAACTCCGCTTTGTTGGATCATGAGGTTAATCCCATATCCAAGCTAACATGATTAGATAGATATCCCATATATATTTCTTTCGCCTTCCTAATTGGGATCGTGTAAGAAATATCAACAGAGGTAAGGACCTTAGGAACAGCAGACGCTGTCGCCATCGCCAAGGCCTGGACCCCCACGATCGACCTCACCACTGTCCCCAGCGCCTGTGTCACAGGAACGGTGCTTGTCGATGACGCCGACGCGCTCGCCACGGGTCCTGTCTCTCCACCTCCCCCTCCGCCTCCAGAGATCAGAGAGGCGCCGGTCAGAAGAAGGCTCGTGAAGGTGGAGAGGATTGGGGTCGCCCTGCTCGTAGCCTCCTCCGTCCTCGGGCATTTCACGGGGTTCGGAGGCCCCAAGGGCTTGGCCACCCTAATCAAAAAGAGGAATCAACACACATCCAGCGAAGAAAAACACGACAACGACGTCAGAAGAACAGAGCTCAAAAGCTTACTCGCCGGCCATACGCCTCTTCTTCACCTCTGGCGGCTTCGAGCTCAGGGCTCCCCTCCTCCTCGGTGCGCGACCACGAGGAGCTAGACTAGCCGCGACCTGGGACCGTGTCCGAAGAGGCGGAGCCACCTCGCTGGACGACGCGGCCAAGGACGACGACGTCCCCTGGCCCACGGAGGTTCCCGTCGTCTCCTCGCCGGCCGAGGTCTTCGCCGACGTCACCTCGAGCTCCGGGGGCTCGGACGCCGACTTGTCGAGCTCCCCGCACGCCGCTATCCCCCGATGACTCGACACCATCGCTGGGAGCGAGAGCCCGAGGCGACGCCCAGGACTAGCACGGTCCTCAACGGAGGACGGGATGGTGGGAGGTCTACCACTCCAACCTGCAAATCACGAGATCGGATAAGACGTCGGTGCACGAAACGGGGCATCAAATCGAGAAGAAAAGAAGAGGACGAGCTCACCAAATCTATTATCTCCTGTGAAAGCAGCGCGGCCGGTATGGAGTTGGGCTCGTCCGGGATACTGAACGGGGACCCGGTCACCCTGTGGACCCACCACTCGACGTCTTCCTTCCCCAGGATCAGTGCCGTCACTGTGCCCACGAAAGGGCTCTTCTCCTACGTCATCTCCCAAACATAGAGAGTCCGCCGCTTCAGGGTGACGTCGCCATGCCCGAGCCACCATGCGACGAGGAGGGGTTCCGTGAGATCAGCGTTGCAGAGAAGCTTAATCTTCTTGACCACCTCTAGGATCCGCGGCTTCACGTGGTCATGAGGGGCCTCCCTCCAGATGCGGTCCGACTTTGGGAAGACGCGCCCTGTGTAGCGCGGTAGCGGGTGGAGGTCGTCGTTCTTGAGGTAGAACCACTCGTCGCGCCATCCGGTGTTGGACGTTGGAGTGACGGCCTTCAGGAATTTCGTCTTCATCCCTGGCCACAGCTGGATCGTCATGCACCCGATGGGAACGAGCGCCTTCTTGCCGTCGGAGCCGTCTTTGGATCTTGGCATAGAAGAAGTAGCGGAACAGCTCCCTGTTCGCCTCGATCCCGAGCCACCCTTCGCAAAGGATGGTGAAGGCGGCGAGGTGAAGAACCCCGTTCGGGTTGAGATGCTGGAGCTCGACCCCCCAAAGAGGGAGAGAAGCCCGCGGAAGAGATCGGTGGAGGGGACGCTGAGCCCTCTCGCGTGGAAGGACGCAAACGAGACAATGTACCCCTCCGGCGGGTGGGGCACGACGCCCGTCGATGGAGGCACCATCCATTCCTCCGCGTCAGTCGGTGCCGGGAGCCCGCCATACTGGACGCGCTCCTCGAGCATCTCCTTGGTCACCCTCGTCGACGCCCACGTACCCATGGTTTCTTCTCGCTTCCGGCGGCGGCACTCGACGACTCGCCGGCATCTCCCTCTCACTCTCCGAAAACGTTGGCAAGGAAAGGCGGATTGGATCTAGAAAGCGGGGGCGGCGACGATCTCCTCTTTTCCTCAGCAGTAGACGGAATGGGAGAAAACTAATTCGCTCCTCTGCCCCCTTCTATTTATAGACAACACGAGGCGGATGCGTCGAGGTGAACGGGTCAGGGTGGCCCACCACGCACTACGGCCCCTCCAGAGGCAGCCATGTGCCCGCCACACGACAGGCAACGGGCAAACGCAGTAAAAGGCGCAAACGGTTACCCCGCGATGGTAACGGTAACTCTACCCAACGGCTATATCTCAACGGCTCTTTTCGCAGATAGAAACCGCCTGAGCTCATCGCCAACGGCCGCATTTTTGAGGAGTATCTCGCGACCGGGAGCTCGAATCAACGACGAACTCTGGGTTCGAAGGCCGGCCCCCCTGGGAGCACGAAGGCCGCCCGGAGACAACCCGAGCGAGGAGCACGGTGGAGGAGAGGCATCGACGGCCTGCGCCCGAGCTCTCGGGGCTCCTCCCCTCCCGCGCTTGAGTCGCCAGAGGTGACGAAATGACCTTAGGTCATCCTCCACGACGAGGAGGTATCGAGCCCCGAGATCCTTGTCGGTCTCGGGACCATAGAGGTCAAACCCTAGAACATGAGGTCGGTCCACAAGCTGACCAAACGAACAAGCTTCGGCTGCGGCGAGCTCGACCTCACTCAAGTCATCCGCTAGCAGCTCACCGAGCACTTTCGATTTTGGCCATCGAGGTAAAATCGAGCACGAGCTCGCCCCTTCCCTCGCAACGAACGAAGCATGGGAACAAATGAAAAACACGAATCATTCCAAGCCTCCGTGAGATCTTCCCGTTCGTGGAGCCTCGGGGCTACACCCGTGGGTCTTCGCGGCAGACCAACCCGAGAGCTTCGGTTTTCGACTTCAACCGCGACCTCAACAAGCCAAAGCGCCTGAAGGAGAGCCTCACCCCTCCAGACGCTCGGGGGCTACTATGGAATACCGATATTCCGGATATCCTAAAAACAGGCCCAATTCAAAACAAAGGCCCAAAGAATAGCCGGGCCCGGCTAAAAAGACGCACGGCGGGGCGAGCTCTATCCCGCCTCACACGTACTCGAGCGCTCGCTCACTCCCCCTCCGTCTCGACGAGCTCCTCCCAGGCGAGCTCTTCTCATACGAGCTCGAGCTCAGCTCATCGACAACTTTCCGCCTGACGAGCTCTAACAGTAATGAGCTCTCCTCCCATACGAGCTTGAGCTCGGGTTACGAGCACTTCTCCGTCTCGACGAGCTCTTCTCCCTCACACGAGCTCAAGCTCGAGCTCGGCCCATGAGCACTTCTCCACCTCGGGACGAGCTCCCGTGGTCGATACGGTGCCCGAGTAGACGCCCGACAAAAGCCCATATATCGGCGCCGACCGACGGGCGCCATGGCTATCTGCCGGGAGCTACAACCTGCGGCGAGATATCAACAGGGGAGCGAGATCCCTAGGGGCACGCGTGGCGAAGGCTGGTCAGTCCAAACCCATGCCACGCCAGGCATAACGGACAACAGCTACAAAACAAACACAGCCCCGACGATATTCTTCGAGCTCTCCGGCAAGCTCTCTTGTCCACATATTTTCTTGCGACATGCCGTACCCACCCTTCCGTCCAGGCGCCGCAGATCCTGAAAGTCTTTAGTTTGGTTTTGGATAATTGATGACACCCTGGGACTAACCTTTATGCTAAGTGGTTGAATTAATTGAGGTGGTTCTAGCAAAGTGATCATGATGGATGGACGATGACGATCGAAAAGATTGATCAAGTGCTCGTGTTTTGAAAAAGAAAGAGAAAAACAAAATCCTATGGACTCAAGGCAAAGGTATAAAATAGGGTATTTGTTTTGCTGGTCAAGACGCAATAGAGTGCGTGATCGGATTTAGGATAGATAACCGTACTATAAAGAGGGGAAATCTTTAATTGCAATGGTTATCTAGTGCCACTAAGTGTGAGTCTCATTTGCATATACTTAACGCCAGTGACGTGGTGAGAATGCATGAGAAAGCCCGAAAAATTTATTTGTGAAAATCTATCTCAAATGCTATTTCGTTTTAGCACTTTTGGGAGAAAGAATATTAAATGGTTATAATTAGAAAAGAGATATGCTTTGCGTTGGCCACTAAAGTTGCAAAGCCATGCATGTGCGTTGGCTTCTGTCATCCATTCATTTGATTGCAGTGCAGCAGCAATTCACAGATCGACGGGTTTGAATTTAAAATGCGACGTGGCACATCATGGTTGGCCTGCTGCCGTCGGCACATTTGACATTCACGAAAATAAAAAAAAAAAGGAAGAGAAAGAGAAGCGCTGGGCCGGCCTGCTGCCCACGTCCGAGCTGCTGGCCCATGGCCTGCCGTGCGCTGCGGCTGCCGCTCGGCTAGCAAGGCAAACATCGGTTCACTTCAGTACTGACTAGAAAATGTCGCGGCGTTGCCGCGCATGGCTAGTATAGGCTGCTTGCAGCGAAGACGTGTGATGCTTTTAGTAACATGAGTGGGCACTGGGCACTACTTAGTTCAAGGCTAAAGAAAACATTACGAAGTCAAGCAGAAATTTCTTGTGCTCTTCATGCATAGCCTTCGTGAGATCACGAAATTAGCACCATTAGCAAATGAAAGGCTGCTCTTGTTGGAAAAGGATAACATTGTTGTATCAAGTAAGAAGCAACTAAATTAAATTCAGGCATGGTATTATAGTTGATAAAAAAAATATTTCTTGTACAGAGTAATAATAATTGAATGTAGATAGAGTGTGTGTTTAAGACAAATATTCTTGGTGGAGTGACCTTCGTAGATACCTGAATATATACAAGTTTGTTGAAGCCTATATCACACCAAAGGATGCATCCATTTTTACAAAAGATACTATGGGACTCGTATCATGCCTAGTCACCAAAGGATTTGTGCATCTTCAAAATGAGTAGTCAGTAGCTTTGGACTCCGGTACCTGCAGAAAAAAGTACGAATAGTAAGTTATTATAAACACAAAGGATTTGTGCATCTTCAAAACGAGTAGTCAGTTGCCAAAATGAGTAGTTATAAACACATAACTGTTATTGCTCAATTTTTCTTTGAAGGAAAGAGGCTAGAAGTATTTATTAAGTAGACAAAAGTTTAGCGTGATGATATTTTATCATAAGGAGTTTCAAATAATTGGATTTTTTATTTTATGTTTTTATTTGATTTTCATATGTACCCACAAAGAAATCTTTCGATTAAAATATGTTATATTTTGAACCCACTGCATAGATTTTTTATGAGGATTCGAAATAAATTAATTTTAAATTTTATGATTTTTCTTTGATTTACTATACAATTTCAAAATCACTAAATTTATTCGTAAAAAAAAAAGAAATAGATGAGGGTAAACAACGGTGGGTGAAATTCGCCAATTAAGGCCCAACCAGGCCCAAGTGGGGAGGGAGGCCGGCCTGGACTGTTCGTATATTTTTAAACAACCAGAGGGTTTTTAGCAAAATGTTTTTTGAGAGGCTCAAACTGCGGGTTGGATTTTGTATAAGTCGAGGGCTTTTTTTTATGAAATGGCCTAGACTTGCCTGATCTAGGCCGTTCGTTTGGCCGATCGGACGGCCGTGTGTTGTCCGCGACGTGGGCACTCTCCCGGCCTTCTTTTTGTTCTTTGTTTCAGTAGGGAGAGAGATTCGTTTCCTCCTGCCTTGAAGCGGCCAGCCGCCCGTGCTCTCTGTTTCTCGGTCAAGCGGCGTCACATTTCCTCCCGTTGGCCGGGGGGCACCGGCCGCGCGCGTGGAGGCAGTGAGGGAGCCGACCCTTGGAAGGCAGGCACCGCGTCGGCCAAATGGGGATAAGGCCGGGCGGCTCGCTCCTAGCTCCCCCCTCTCGGTTAGTACACGGTTAGTACCGCAGAAAAGAAATAGTGAGCTCATTTCTCTCTTCCCCGTCTCAAACCCTAGAAGAGAAAGTTGAATTTCTCCATCCCTTCACTCCTTTGATTTGTGCTCCAATCAAGTGAAGGGTAGTGCTCTAGAGATCGATTTGAGAGCTCCAAGAAAATCCCCTCCCTCTCTTCTCCTAGCTTGTGGCTCATTTGAGAGTGGATTTGGGGAAACCCTAGGTGCATGCATTTATGATTCAATTTCTTGGCACTAGATGATTGTTGCAATTGGGGATTTCTTGTTTCTCTTGGAGAGCACCACTACGGTTTGGTGATTGTTGGAGGCGCTTGCCCACCTCCGGTGATTTGTGAGGGGTTTGTGATCTTTTCCGGCGGAGTGCCAAATTGATACTCTAGTGGATTGCGCGTGTCATTGAGTTACCCCTCAATCGCGTGGTGTCAAGAGGGCCTAGTGAGGCAAGGCGCAAGTCGCCACCTTGAACCACCGTTGAGACGGTCGACACAACCGGAGACTAGCTTGAGAGTGCTCAAGTGAACTCCGGGTGAACAAATCATTTGTCATCTCAGTGTGATTGATTATCTCCCGGTGATTGGCTTCATATTGCATCATCTTCCGGTGATTAAATTGACTTGCCGCTACACGTTGGTATAACACCTCTACTCTCTACCTTTTACATTGAGATATATATTGTGCTTGTGTAGAATTGCTAGTTGGTTAGCTTTCTAGAATTATTTAGTGTAATATTAGCTTGCTCATCTAGTTGGTAAAGTAGCGACATAGCAATTGTGTGAATTAGAGATTGTAAATCCTAGAATTGCTATTAGGTGGCTTGCCGACAAGTAGAGCTAGAGCAACCGCATTTACGCTTTGTTATTGTCTAACAAATTGTTCTAGTGAATTGTAGAATTTTTATTAGGCTATTCACCCCCCCATTTAGGACCTTCACATCCTCCGGCAGCGCACAATGGCGCATGCCCGGGCTGATGGTGGGACGTATTGCCGGCTATAACGGCGCCGCGAGCTTCGGTGCTCCTCCACACCCGACCGCCGAGAGCTCGAGAGCTCGGGCGGCTTGGCGTCTGGGGCGCCGGGAATCGAGCCGCCCCCTCGCACCCTACAAGAATAGGCGAGCAGACTACGACGTGCAAGGCGGCGACGGCGCGCGCACGCCGGGCGGTCCAGCGTGCCCTGCCACCAGCGCCTACTTGCTTTTTACCTCTCTCACTTTGTTTTCCTTCTCCATCGAAGTCCTCCTCTTGATGAACCCCATGTATCCCCCTTGTAATTATAAAAGGGGGCCCTCGGCCATCTGGAGGGGGCAAGCTCTCAAGCATACAAGCCTTCAACACACACACCCTCACAGAGACCTGGGAGCTCATCTCTCTCTCTCGACTCGCTTGTACTCGTCTCGGTACGAGCCTTTGAGCTCAGATAGTGCAAACACTGGACTAGGGAGCTCGGTAGCCTCGAACCAGTATAAATCTCGTGTCACTGTCTCATGAGTTAGGCTATCTTAGCACACACTAACCATGACATCGCGGATCGTGGTATACCTACCACGACAATAGGTTTTTAATAAATATTTTTATAGAAAAGACAAGTAAAAGTTGTTTTTTGGAGACCGTGTCGCTGTCCTAAACGTCTTTCTTTTCAAGTATGGAGGGAGTACAAATAAAAAAGTCTTTGCGAAACATGCCCGCCGAACCCAAAATATTTCACTAACTAAACATGCCTGAAACCGTTGAACCATCCGGTCTGCTGCTTGTCTCTGGTGGTGTGAGTGCTACTGTCTTTGGTGGTGGGCTCTGTAGCTGCTGTTGGGCCCGGCCTGGCTGCTACTACCGGCCTGCGCTTGTGCGTATGGATAGTGAGTCACGTGCGTGTTCCCTTTTCATGTTTATTGACTTTTGATTTGAGGTTGTATTTTTTAATTTCAAAATTTGATTAATATATATCCACATAGATTATTTTAATACGCTATTCACAACAGAATACTCTATTTTAGCATCTGAGTTTTTTTGCGACCGTGAGTATATGAATTAATTAATATGCACATTTTCAGTATATCCAATAAAATAACTCTTCAACACAAAAGTCTTATGACTATACCCATCCTCCTACAGAAAGTCTTCGTTTGAAAGTGTAACATGTGCAGATTTGACTTCGTTACCAAAATCATCAATTGTATTGCGTAAGTAGATTATATGAACTTAAAAGGTAGCTTCCTTTGGAGTTAGACAATGACATACAACTTGTCATGCTAGCTGCCAATCTTGAATTCTTTAGCGTATAATTTACGCAATGTGACTTCCGTGTGAGCTATTGTAAGTCATCGATCTAGTTGAGTTGGGGAAAGTTTGCTGCTTCAAGGAAATCAGGGAGGATGGCTGAAATCTTTGAGAAAGTGGAGTTCGTCGACCAAGATGAGAGCGTGCAGGTTGTTGCAGACAACGTCCGTGACACTGGTGAGGTTCCTGAAAGGTATGTCAGATCTGAGACTAATCATGATCCTGTCATCATCGATGCCGAGGGTTATAATCTACCGGTAATAGATATGTCAAGATTGCTCAACCCCGATTTTTCTGAGGAGGAGACTGCTAAGCTTGGATCTGCTTGCGAGCATTGGGGATTCTTCCAGGTTTGTCTTGTGGCAGAAATTACCACCCTTTGAAGCATGCCTCCCCACATTTATCTCACTATCCGTCACTCAGTCTGTATGTACAATTCAGTTGCCTTGTATCTATTACTCTGATGATTATTTCACTTATTAAGTAAAGAGAGATCCACTGTTTCGCTCTGTTATACCATGGTTGACACTAATCCCAATAAACTCATGGGATTTGTGTGAGAATTGCAGCTAGTGAACCATGGATTGATGGAGGATTGTTGCAGCAAATTAAGGCTGACATCACAAAATTCTTCAGTCTTCCACTGGAAGAAAAGTTGGCAGTGGCCATTCCACCAAATGGCATGGAAGGGTTTGGACACTACTTTGTTTTCTCTGAGGAACAGAAGCTGGACTGGGTCGACATGTTGTTCCTTGCCACACGGCCTACTGAGCAAAGGAAACTGTCCTTCTGGCCTGCAAAGCCTTCCTCATTCAGGTGAAATTATCTTAATTCAGCCAGTTCGTGCCATGCTTTAAGAAACTTTTGGATTTGATGCATGTAACAATTGGACATTAGATCCTAAAATAGATAGCACAAGGAGTTGGAGAATTGCTTCTGTAAGCTAACATGGAAGATGCCTTTCCAATAACATCTGGATGTACAAAGATTTTTATTCAACATGTATGACAGTATATTTATTCAAATTTCAAATTGGGCTTTTACATGGACGCTAGGTAAAAGAAACCCCGTTTTGATGCTGATGTTTGCTCCTTCTAGGGACACGCTGGATAAGTACTCACTGCAGCTGGCAAATGTTTCTGCACAATTGTTCAAGTTTATGGCCAACAACCTTGGTGTTGATCAGGAGACATTCCTTAGTGTTGAAATAATAAGGCAATTTCCAGATTAATTCCAAAATATAAATCATGACAAATAGATGAACTAGATTAAACATGTTTAAATTACTAGCATGACAGATCAAGATATATCGCATATACTAGCAGGGACGTATCATGATATCACGTAGTATGAACATAATAACTAGTGTAAACCCAACTTGTACACTAGATATGTTTATACCGGCCGACGCTGAGGACAACGTAATGAAGAGGTTCCCGAAAGCGACGCCGAGGTCCTCCAGTGTCGCCACCGCCGCCGATCGGGCGGCCGCTACTGAAGAAGTCGAAGAAGCCGTCAAGAAGATGGCGCTTGGACGGTCCTATGCGTGTCCTTCCCGAAGACGAGCCGCGACGAGGATCGGGAGCAGCCGCCAAGAGCGCTTCCCAAAAACCTTATTCGCCTTCTCCCCGCCGCAGATCGCAAAGACGAGGGTTTCGAGACCTGCCGCCCGGTCGCCGGTGCACGCAAGCAATCGGGCTGGAGTAGCTACGGCGGCGAACAACAAGAAGAGGCGAAAAACTCTATCTCACCTCTCCCCGAGTTGAGAGATTGTCCATTCAAGGGACTCCTCTCTAAACCAAGATGAGATGTCGATCTGATTTTTGGCGTGGCGGTAGGCTGCTTATATATCCCTAACATCGTGTTGCGATCACGATCGCTTTAGGACTCTCTACTGCGAGTCAGTTCGGGACTCGCAGCTTGAAGACCAAGATTACCAAAATAGAATGGGCCTTTGAGATCTCTCTAGGAATTTCCGAATTTGTTATTGGGCCAAGCCCATCTAAATTCCAACAATCCCCCACTAGATCTCAAATACCCATTTAGAGATTTGCCAATTCTCGCCGCTTAATTTAATATACCAAGATTTCGGCAGAGACGTGAAGTTGAACTTCGCCTAGGTCCTTAGGCTACACTTATTCACAACTTGAACAATGGACTACGCCTTGAATTGCAAGTTTTGTGCGAACAAGCTTTACTTAAAGCCACACTAGTACCGGCCGCCAAGTAGCCTTACCCCGTGGGTGGAGCATATACGTCATACTCCCTGGTCTCTTCATGAGCTTACTAGAGACCACCCAAGTCCGATAGATGCGACGTTTAACAGTCAAACTCATATAGGTATGTTCTTTCAAGAATGCTCAGAGGATCGCATCTTCGCTTGTTAAAGCCAATAGAACATATTAAGGCATTAGCCAACCTGCCATACAAAGCCTCAACGCATTTGAGAGTTATTGCATCTTCACTTAGAGAGGGTTATAAATATACTCTCCTCGCTTTACCAATAGCTTGTTCTTCCCGGATCCTTAGTCACGGGATCTCCGATCAAAAAGGTTGGGTTACTACTATCAAACTCATATGGGTCTCATACCCATCTCCCTCGATGCAATTTCTATCACATTACGTGATAGCCCTTTAGTAAAGGGATCTCGCCAGGTTTTTGTCCGTCGTATATAAGATACGCTTATTACTCCGAGTTTCTCAACTTCAGAATACACCCGGTTTTAAGGACAAAACCAAGTATACACCATATGTGAGCCCCGGAAGTCAAATCTCACATATAGTCACAAGTAAAAGGGTAGTATCAATTCACAATGCTTAGAAATATAACGAATACAATATAAAACAATATAACCTCGCCAGCGTAACGCGAAAAACACTTCGATCTTACGGTAGACTCCACAGGACCGACCGACCGGGTTGACCACAAGCCTAAACTTCTCCCGAGGTGTGTGGAAATAGCAAGAGTGAGTCCATGTCGAACTCCGCAAGAATAGCTAGACAATATCTATCCAAAACCCATGATCATTATAACATAAATAATGAATAGCATAAAACGATAAACCATGAACAATTTAACAAACACAAGTCATTATCCTTAATGTAAAGGTTCCAGGGCCGCCCCCGTGACCTTGGGCAAGGCTAGTATACCAGTTTTTCAAACTCTGCAGAGAGGTGTACACTTTCACTACGAGTCGTGATTCCCAAATGCAAGGGTTTGCAAGGCCCAAGCACCGAAACCACTAAGAAGCTCCCCAAAGGTTCGTCTAACAAGTTGGGGCAACTAAGTCGCCGACATAGAACCCACCCTTCCTATGTGGCACATAACTCTCAGCCTATACTCACATATTAACGGGATAGGGGCATACTATATCCAATTCGGCAATTCCTCCAAGTTGCTAGAAAATGATCTCTAGGGAACTAATGTCGAGCCATATAACCCCCATAGCTGTATCAGTAATACCCGGATCTCTGTCACAGACAAATCCCCATATTGCCAAACAATTCACATTTAAAGTTCAGTGCATAAACATTAAGTAAGTTATAAGATCATGGTTTAAGCTAGCATATTCCAAAACTATACTTGCCTTAATATCGATCCTTTCTTCAAGTCCAAAGCTTCAAAGAACTCCTTGATTCGTTGACTTCTTCCAGATCACCAACGTAAAGCTCACCGACCGGACATCGTCACAAAGCACCACACAAGCATCCGCAATCATACACGAAGCAAACAATAGAACTAAATTAAAACAATACACCAATAGAGAAAACAGGTTGAAACTTTTATAAAACGTCTACGCACCGCTACACTAATACCATGTCAGCCTAGCTATAAACGTGAGCATAAGGTTGATTAAACAAAGACATAGCTGAAAGATATATATGGACATTCAAAGCTTTTTGGAACTGGTCAAATGTGAATTGGAGCTAGGAACTTCTATAGATTAATTGCTGAGAGAAACTTTGCATGTGGATGACGTGATTAGCATGAGCGTGCTTTTAGAAGCCAAAACAGGAACCAGCGGGAGGTGGCTAGCTACGTGGTGGCTTTCATGGTGGCCGTAGGTACATGCGTATTACCATGTATGGTATTTCTATATTTATTTATTTTTTTCTAAAAGAAACCGGCTAAAAAAACATATGGATGAGGCCAGCAAGCTAGGAATGATGTCATGGCCGGCGATGGAGCTTTGCTGCACAGGTCTCGGCGTTATGAATCTAACAACTAACATGTGGTGTATTTTTCTTGTATTTGTGGATTTATTTTTCTAAAGAAAAACGGCCAGGAATCCTATGCATGATGTCATCAAGCTAATATGATGTCAGAAAGCTACGATGGAGGCCATGCATAGCCGGCAGTGAAGCCTCACTCGAGTTCGCCGGAAACAACGTACATGCTTCTCTCGGTTTGATCGGGGAAGGGACACAAGAAGCTAGAGAGGTGGATCATGTGAGCTCACCTAGGGATTTCTCAACGACTGCGATGAAGGCACAGCGTGGTGTCAAGCTCGGCAACGGGCTCGGGACGACCGAGAAACAACACCGGATCAGATGCCGTGGCGGCTTCAGCAGCTCCCTGCAGATTATACTCAAAAAAAAAAAAAAAAAAAAAAAAGCAGCTCCCTGCAGATTTCGGCGCGCGGCGGTGAGAGAAAACAGAGAACGAGATGGAACCAGGAAAACCTTGACGTGAGGACGCGGCACAAGGTACTTGCCGGCGGCAGAGAGGCAGCGGACGGCGACCACCTCGACACAGAACTCCGGTACCAGGGTGGGACGGCAGCAAGGCAGCAGACGACGATGTTCTCTGCTGCAGCAGCTTCGGTGCTTTTGTGGGCGAGATGCAAAACGGCGGCGCGAAGCAGCTAGGGCTAAGGCAGCGCTCAGGTTACGGTGCATAGCTTTATATAGGGCCAAAGATGTTCCAAAGATGGAAAGGGAGGAGATTGAGAGGGATACGGTCGGTTGGATCAATGGTTATGGCTGACACTAGGTGCCGGCTGGCAGTGAAACAGAAAGATGAAGGGAGCTCCGACGATGTTGGGCCTGCACAAGAGGAGACGTGCTGAACCTGCTGCACTACATAAAGGAAACAGGCCAACAAAAATAGGCAAGGTGCGGCTGGGAATAGAGAGGGAGAAAAGAATTCTCTTTTTTTTTAATTGAATTAACTGAATTTTCTCAAATCATTTAGAAACAATTTAGTTTCAGTTCAAAATCTCACAACACAAAATAAATCAATGCACCAGCATGAATGCTCCAACCATGTTTCTAAGCCTATGATAAATTTTAATTTAATGAAAAATATTAATTTTCCTATATTTCATGAACACAAAGGTATAAAATAAATCATTTAAGCTCTATTTCCAAAAGAGGCATAATTTGGGGTGTTACAACTTCCTGACAGTCTTCAAGCGTCTTTTTTAACGTGTCTTGTTGACTTTGAATTATCCTTAGCACTATTCACTTTAGTGATCACTATTTGATTATCACAGTTTATAAGGATAGCCGGTACGGTTTTTTTCAACCACCGCAAGTCGACAAGAGCTTACGCAGCCACTCTGCCTCTGCAGATGTTGTTTCTAAAGCAAAGAAGTTACGCTTTTATGGTTGACTTAGTCAAAATAGTCCGTTTACAAGACCTCCATGACACTGCGCCACCTCCAAGAGTAAAGACATACCTAGTTGTGGCGTAGATTTGAGCAATATCGATATTCAGTTCGCATCACTATATCCCTCTAGCACAAAATGGGTGCCCGAATAGTGTATGCCATAACTCATTGTACCTTTAAGATAACACAAGACCCTCTCTAGTACATGCCAATGATCATCACCCGGGTTGGACATATACCTACTCAACTTGCTCACAAAGAAAAAGAGATATCCGGGTCTAGTTGCATTTGCTAGATACATGAGTGAACTAACAACTGAGAGTACTTCAACCCGATCTTTAGTACTCTTCTTATTTTTCCGCAATGTCACACTAGGATCATAAGGTGTTGGAGAAGGTTTTCTATCCATAAAGACAAAACGGCTCAAAAGCTTCTCAACATAGTGAGATTGCAACAATATAATCCCACTCTCTTCCTTAATTAGCTTGATTTTTAGAATTACATCGCCTCTCCTAGATCTTTCATGTCAAAACTCTTAGACAAGAAAGACTTGACTTCATTGATCACATCAATGTTGGAACCAAAAATTAAGATATCATCAACATATATAAGCATAATATAACAGATTCGCCCCACCATGTCGATAATACACACACCTATCGCCTTCATTGACAACATAACCGGCACTAGTTAACGTAGTGTCAAACTTCTCATGCCATTGTTTAGGTGCTTGTTTCAAGCCATACAAAGATTTCAATAGCTTGCTCACCTTTTGCTCTTCACCTTTTACTACAAATCCATCAGGCGATCCATGTAAATCTCATCATCCAACTCTCCATACGTAAAAGCTGTCTTTACATCTATTTGATGAATGATCGACCATATGAGGCAGCTAAGGATAGTAGTGTTCGAATAGTGGTCATTCTAGCAACAGGTGAGTAAGTATCAAAGAAATCCTCGCCCTCCTTTTGAGTATAACCCTTTGCCACAAGCCGAGCCTTGTACTTATCAATAGTACCATCAGGTCTAAGCTTCTTCTTGAACACCTACTTACATCCAATTGGTTTATAACCGAATGGCGGATCGAGATAGCTCCCAAGTACCATTAGAAAGAATCGAGTCCATCTCACTATGAACAGCTTCTTTCCAATCATCTACATCTGGGAATGCATATGCCTCTGAGATAGAGGTGGGAGTATCATCCACAAGGTACACAATGAAATCATCACCAAAAGATTTTGCAATCCTTTGTCTCTTGTTTCTCACAGGAACTTCATTGTCATCCTTCTCAAGTGGTTGTTCAAATGACTCAACAGGGTATTCGATAGGTATAGTATCATCAGAGCTAATTCAAAGAGAAAATCTAACATTGCTACGCATATCTTTCAAAGGAAATATATTCTCAAAAAATGTAGCATCACGAGATTCAAAGATAGTATCTACAAGCATATCAGAAACTTCAGATCTTACTACTAAAAATCGATAGGCAATGCTGTTGTGAGCATATCCAAGAAAGATACAATCTACCGTCTTTGGTCCAAGCTTACGCTTCTTATTAATTGGAATATTGACTTTCGCCAAGCATCCCCACGTGCGCAAGTATGAAAGTGATGGTTTCCTACCAACCCACATCTCATATGGCGTTGTCTCTTTATTTCTGTTTGGAACTCTATTCAGGACATGACTTGCAGTCAATATAGCTTCCCCCCACCATGCCTTAGATAAACCAGCAGTGTCTAACATGGCGTTAACCAAGTCAGTCAGCGTGCGGTTTTTCCTCTCGGCAATTCCGTTGGATTCGGGCGAATAGGGAGGCGTCCTCTCGTGAATAATACCATGTTCCGCACAAAACTCATCAAATATTATAGGAAAATATTCACCACCACGATCTGACCTTAGACGTTTAATCTTTCTCTCTAGTTGATTTTCAACTTCAGCCTTAAAGATTTTAAAGTAGTCTAATGCCTCATCTTTAGTTTTCAGCAAGTAAATATAGCAATATCTAGAAGCATCATCAATCAATGTCATGAAATATCTCTTTCCACCTTTAGTCAACACACCATTCATCTCGCATAGATCAGAATGTATGAGCTCTAGAGGTGCCAAGTGTCTCTCCTCCGCTGCCTTGTGAGGCTTTCGAGGTTGCTTAGATTGCACACAACTATGGCACTTAGAACCTTTGGCAATAGTGAAATCTAGAATTAACTTCAAGCTAGATAAATGTGACATCAAACCAAAGTTCACATGACATAAACGAGAATGCCAAACACTTGAACTATCATTTATTGTGCCACAAATATGATTCACTGACTTATTACATAAATCTGCCAAACTTAGGCGGAACAAGCCGCCACAGTCGTAACCCTTACCAATAAATTGTCCATGCTTAGACATGACTACTTTATTGGACTCCATCACTACCTTAAACCCATCTCTTAAAAGAAGGGAAACACTAACAAGGTTCTTGCGAATAGTAGGGACATGTTGCACGTTCTTCGGTTTATGCGATTTTACGAAGTAAACTTCGCCTACCGTGCCAACACCACGAACGTAAGCATGTGACCCATTCCCCATTAGGATAGAAGAACCTTGTAGTTCTTTATAAGAAGAAAACAAAGAGATGTCGGCACACACATGAATATTAGCACTGTATCAACCCACCAACTTGGTGATTGAAATACCGATAGTATAGTAGGAACATTAATGTACTCTTCATCAGCATTGCTAATAGTCACGAGGTTGACATTCTTATTATTCTCACTGAAAAAGTGACCAAGCTGTTTATAAGTGAAGCAAGGCACCTCATCATTATTTTTCTTCTTCTCGAAGGTAGTTGCTAACTTGGTATTGGAAGATTTATTCCCTTTGTTCTTGCCATGTGGGTTTTCTTGCACAATATTAGTGCTAGAATGGCTCTTGTTCCCCTTCTCAATAGTATTCTTCACCCGAATCTTTTCATCAACATCAAGAGATGCTATCAGGTTTACAACTGATATTTTCTGTCTCTTGTGTTTTAGAATTGTGCCGAATTTCTTCCATGAAGAAGGCAACCTAGCAATAATGCATCCGGCTACAAATTCATCGGGTATGACATACTTAAGGAGTTCAAGTTCTCTTGCCATGTGTTGAACCTCATGCGCTTGCTTGAATATAGATCGGTTAGCAACCATCTTGTAGTCATGAAAGCTCTCCATAATGTACAACTCAGATGTACCAATGGTTGCATTCGGTTGATCCCACAATGCCCTCTCATCTTGGAAGTGCAAGTTTGCATCTTCTAGATGACTAGCAAGACTGTTTAGGATTGTTCTTCTAAAGATAGTGTTGTCTCCCTGGAATCTTCTCTTTTCTCTAGAGATATTTCCCTAAGGCGATCCAATAGTAACCCAGAACATCTTAGCCTCTAACCAGAGCATGGCCTTAACTCGCCACCTCTTTATATGTGCACTAGAAAACTTTTCTAGTCTCAAAGACGTCGATGAAAAACAGCCATAGTTAAATCAAGAAAAAGCCTATATTAAGGTTTTTGGATTGTTGAAATAATAAGGCAATTTTCAGATTAATTCCAAAATATAAATCATGACAAATAGATGAACTAGATTAAACATGTTTAAATTACTAGCATGACAGATCAGTATATCGCATATACTAGCAGGACAGATCATGATATCACGTAGTATGAACATAATAACTAGTGTAAACCCAACTTGTACACTAGATATGTTTATACCGGGCCGACGTTGAAGACAACGTAATGAAGAGGTTCCCAAAGCGACGCCGAGGTCCTCCTGTGTCATTGCCGCCGTCGTCGATCGGCGGCTTCTTTGAAGAAGTCGAAGAAGCTGTCGAAGAAGACGGCGCTGGGGCGGTCCTCTGCGTGTCCTTCCCGGAGACGAGCCGTGGCGAGGATCGGGAGCAGTCGCGCGCGAAGAGCGCTTCCCAAAACCTTATTCGCCTTCTCCCCGCTGCAGGATCGCAAAGACGAGGGTTTTAGAGACCTGCTCGCCCGGCCGGGTGCACGCAAGCAATCGGGCTGGAGTAGCTACGGGCGGCGCAACAACAAGAAGAGGCGAAAACTCTATCTCAATTCTCCGGAGTTGAGAGATTGTCCATTCAAGGGACTCCTCTCTAAACCAAGATGAGATGTCGATCGATTTTTGGCGTGGCGGTAGAGGCTGCTTATATATCCCGAACATCGTGTCGCGATCACGATCGGTTTAGGACTCTCTACTTAGAGTCAGTTCAGGACTCTGCAGCTTGAAGACCAAGATTACCAAAAATAGAATGGGTCTTTGAGATCTCTCTAGGAATTTTTGAATTTGTTATTGGGCCAAGCCCATCTAAATTCCAACACTTAGTACCTTCAAGGGTCTACCTCAGAGCATGAGGATCAACTATTACCCTCCCTGTAGTCAAGCCGACAGGGTGTTAGGCCTCTCACCGCATACGGATGGTGTTGGCATGACATTCCTCCTCCATGTCAATGATGTCGAAGGACTACAAATCAGAAAGGATGGAAAATGGTTCTCTGTGCAAGCCATGCACGGAGCACTCATTGTGAACATAGGCGATGTTATAGAGGTAATTTGGCTTAACGGTTACTCCATATGTTATAGAAAAAAAGGGTGTCACTGTAGGTGATAACACTTGCATATTCATTCGGACTGCATCACATAAACCATCAGCCTTTTAACATTATTTATCTCCAACAGATCCTCACCAATGGCAGGTACAAGAGTGTTGAGCACAGGGCAGTAATAAACCCCAACAAGGAAAGGATTACCATTGCAACATTCCAGAGCATTCACCTTTACTGCACAATTGGCCCACTTCAGGAGTTGCTGACAGCAGATGAGGCACGCTACAAGGTGATAGATGGTGTTGAGTTCACCAAGGGCTACTTTGCTGCAAAGCTAGAAGGCAGGAGGTACTTGGAGAGCTTGAAGATAGGCCTATGAGATTCCGGTATTTTATTGTATTTTAACATGTTTACCTTGATGGCTTGATCTTTCCTTTGAATGGGTAGTTATTGATAGTGTTCCTTCGCTTTCAGCAAAGTTGTGAGTTGGCGTCAAGATTGACAAGCGCTCACTTTGAAGGCTCACTAGTACTTTGGAGATCACAGTATTGAGCCTCTTCGCGTCCTTTGAATTTTTGAACGTAATATTATTATTTTTTTTTTTTGAACGTAATCGCGTCCTTGTGATGACCTTCGCGAAAATTAGGTTTTAAGTTTGTTTGTCATAAACTTCTTTGTGTGCCTTGAATTATTGGTTGTAATAAGTTGGTCTGATTCCTCTTTAACAGGTTAAAGCCATGAGTTAATATTTGTGGATTTGCGTTGAAAAAAAATAATTATTTGTGGAAGGAAAGTATAGTTTATTATTTGTAGTGAACGTCATTGTCCTGCATCTGCCCTCGAGAAATTAAATAGGCAATCGTCCAATCCGCTACTTCATTCTTTTCTATTTCTTGAAAATGACATTGTCAATTGCAATCAGTAGGAGCGTGGACTTTGGTGACAGGCCATGTGATTTTCTGCTGGATAGGTTCAAAACTTCATATAGATTAGTCTGTCCACATAAGCATCATCTATTCAGATCTTCAATACCTCAAGGGTACAGTACAACAGGATATCTTCTGAAAAGAATCAGTCAAAGCAACCACCAGAACCTGCAAGATCAAGAAATATCAATGGCTCACGCTAGAGCTTCAACATCTCTACCGGTGGCAAATGTGCAGGAACTAGCACAGACTTGCAGCAGATCTGAGGAGCAGGTACCTGAGAGGTACATCAGGGCAGAGGCTGACACTGAAGATCTCACCACTGGTTATGCTAATAGCTCTGCGACTGAAATTCCTATCATTGATCTCAGCAAGTTGTATAATCCCCAATCATCGCGTGAAGAGTGTGAAAAGCTCGGATCCGCGTGTCAGCAGTGGGGCTTCTTTCAGGTATGAAGAGATTATTTCTTGCTGTTTCTAATTGGACGGTTGCCCACTTGCCAAGCACCAAGGCGGTGCTAATCAGATTTTTTTGTAGTTAAAGTTTAATTGTTTCAGTGTCAAAAAGATAAGGGTGATAAACGCATATGTGGTTTCGTGTCACCTAGTGCATAGTGATCTGATCCTTCATCTCCTACAGCCTCTGTATATGGCTCCGTGAAGCCCGGTTTTCATGTATAGTAGATTTATCATGATTAGTACAACTTCACCAAAATGATCCATTTTTGAGTTTGACTTGTGCAATCAATGGGAATGAAATTGAAGCATTGACACGAAAAACTGCAGCTAATCAACCATGGGGTGCCAGACGAAGTGATCTGTAACCTGAGGGAAGACATTGCCGAGTTCTTCAATCTACCATTTGAAACCAAGAAGGCATACTCACAGCTACCGAACAGCCTTGAAGGCTATGGCCAGGCCTTCGTTGTGTCGGAGGAGCAGAAGCTGGACTGGGCGGACATGTTCTATCTTGTGGTGCGACCGAATGAGGCTAGGGACCTGAGGTTCTGGCCTGCTCACCCTCCTTCCTTCAGGTAACCAACCGGCCAAAAGTTGCAATTCGTACAGATCATAAACGTTGCTTTGTGAGTTATGCTTTCTTCCTGGTTGATCCCGGGAACTCTGTTTGCTTTGCAGAACATCCATAGATAGGTACTCCTTGGAGGCGGCGAAAGTGGCACGCTGCTTACTGGAATTCATGGCCAAGGACATGGGAGCAGAGCCGGCATCACTGCTAGAGATGTTCCAAGGGCAGCCACAAGGCTTCAGGATGAACTACTACCCACCGTGCCGGCAAGCCAACCGGGTTTTGGGCATGTCGCCGCACACAGACGCCGCCGGCCTGACACTGCTTCTCCAGGTGAATGGCATGCCGGGCCTGCAGATCAGGAGGGACGGCAGGTGGTTCACCGTGAACGCTCTAGAAGGGGCGTTGGTAGTCAACGTTGGCGATGTACTTGAGGTGATGGATGCAGTCTGTCTAGCTCTAGCACCCTTGTTTGATGCTTTCTCACTGATCTCATATGAACAATGCGTCCTGTTACTGCATTACAGATCCTGAGTAACGGCAGGTACACAAGTGTCGAGCACCGGGCAGTGGTGCACCCGAACAGAGAGCGCATCTCGGCGGCGGTGTTCCACCGGCCATGCCAGGATGCCGTGATAGGCCCTTTGCCGGAGCTCCTGAACGACAACAGCAAACCGCGGTACAGAGCAATGGGCTACATGGAATTCATGAAGCGGTACTATTCAGCAAAGCTCGACGGACGGAATCGCCTGGAGAGCTTGAGAAATGAGCTGTGAACTCAACGGAAGTCTCAGCAGTCAGCATGCTTCAGATGACATGCTTCGTTGCTTTGACAGGTCTTGTAGTCGTTTTGTTTTATACATGTTGGGGTTGGGACTAACAATTTTATCTCAGTAGTTTGTCCAGTACGTTTCTTTTCTATTCTCATGCACCTGAAACTGAAATCCACAATAATCACTGTTCACTATCCCCCCTCTCCCAAAAAGAAAAGCATAGATGTAAGGCTATAGCAAAAAATGTACTAAAGTATACCATATTATATGTTCGTTGTGTAAATCTACTCATTTGGAGTCCAACACAATTGAATTTTCTATTTTATGATTTTTCAGTGATTTACTATGATTTTTTAAAACTACTTTAGGGGGTAGTTTAACCGGTTTTGGAAAGTTCACGGGTTGATATAGACCTTTCAAAGGTTAGAGGGTTATGTAGTCCAGCTCCCATAGTTAGGGGGTGATAACATTTTCCAAAACCTAAAACCTCCCTTATTTTTAGACCCACTGACCCAGTGAGTATGTGAAAAGTAATGGTCAAAGTCAACTCATGCCAACGCCATGTAAAACGACAAGAGCAAAGTACTATTAGTTGTAGTTGAAGTACCTATAAATCTGTGTCCTTGAACAAGTAGAGCGACAGGCCAATCCTATAATCATAGTGACCACCACAAAGATAGGCCATTACTGCATGATTGATGTATACCGACTGAAAATTCTGATTTTTCCAGTAGTGAACCAACATCAGCAAGAATTTGAAATAAAGACAGCGCACACGGAAGGTGGAGTGTGTCTACTAGTGTCAAATGTGCAGGCACTTGCATAATTTTATCAGGTTATTTTCTTTTAATATAATAGCAAAATTAGATAACTTAGATGTATATTTAGAGCTTATTTTAAATTACGTTTATACTACCTCCACTCCGTTTTATATATAAGACGTAGCTAGACGTTACACGGTCTCCTAATTGAAATTTGACCTTTTATTTATTTACTAGCAAATATGCCCGTATGTTTGTAACGGGAGAAATAAAATCGATTATTTATATAAATATTCCGATTTTGTTTCAGATCATCTTGATTTATTATCTTCAATTTGCTCTTATTTTTATGAATTTATTACGAATCCATATTGTTTTAAATGCGGACTTGAGCTTGTTGTGGACACACCATCTTATTTGTTTGTGATCCTTTCCATATGGACTCCTAATATGTTTCTATCTCGTACCATCATTAGGGATTAGTGATACATGTATATACAGATATGGTGGGGGGGGGGGAGAGGCACAAAAAATATTGTGGCTGACAAAATATTTTGGTAGTTAGGACTCTGCTAATGGAATTGGTTTTGGATGTGAACTCTAGATGTGACCTTGTTGTAATTGGTGTGGAGGTCAATAAATAGGCCAGACCAAAAAATGGCCACACAAAAAAAGGTGGAATTTTAGGAAAAAGGGTGAAAGAAAAAAAAGAGTGAAAAAAATTTTGGCAGAAATTTTCTCGCTTTAATAGGTACTAGCAAAAAATGCCCGTGCGTTGCTACGGGACACGTGATTTATCATATAATTCATCATATAATTCTCAAGCCAATAGTAATAAACTATCTATTTCAATGAAAATTATTAACTGGGATTAATTCAACTTTAAATAAATCAAATAAACTATAAGACCGATCATCCTTAGATTGCGTATTTGATCGGTGGAGACACATGGAGAAGATGGGCGATTGGATCGAGATAGCAACCATAGTTATACCAACTAAAATTCAATTATGTATGTCTTTTTTCTCTATACGCATTCAGTGATTATATAACCCAACTGAATTACTAATATGGTAATATGGAGCATAAACCTCAACTCTAAAAGCCTAGGGAGAAGGAAATAGCCATTGCCATATTTTGAAAGAAAGAAAAAAATTCATCCAAGTACATGTCCTTCAAAGACATATCACTCCATGGCCATTGGAACAATAATCAGAGTAAGTTTACACATCTAGAAATTAGGACTTTGAAGCTATTAAGATAAATAAAATAAGGTGTGTCAAAGACCACATGAGTTCATGTAGTGTGGTGGTAAGCTCTTGGTATTTGATTTGTGGACACCACGGTTTGAATCATGTCCTTACAAAGTATTTTTGGTTTTTTCCTCGCCTAGTGGGTAGGTGGGTTCAGTGGCAGTGGGCCGGTCGTGAGTGTCAGGTTGGAGTGGCCTGTGATTGGGCCAGACACATGACTGCAGATTGGCTTGGTCTGCTAGCTGGAGTGGATTGCAAGTGGACCTTGAGAGCGAGTGGAACTTAATTAAAGTAAGCTAGATGCCTAAATTTTTGGATTTTTAGTATTTTTGGTGTAGATATAGGTATAATTATAGGTATAGATATAGATATAGATTATCCTGAAATTTTGGTCTTTTAAAGCATCTCCAAGAGTTTGGCAAAACATGTTTTTTGTCAACTTGGCAAAATATATGGCGAAGGAAAAAAAATAACCAATCTCCAAGAGTTCCCCATAATTTACTTGGCAATTCACATAGAAGTGTTGCATACATATATGTTCACCAAATTAAAATACTGAATGAGTACCATGCACGCCTACATAGTACCATGCACATCGCCTTCAAGAGCAGCCAGCGATGAGCATATAGCATATAGCCAGCGATGAGCACATAGCCAGTCATGGACGTGACCAAGGCTGGGACACCCAAGGCCAGTCGGCATGCAGGACATGGCCAGGCACCGACAGCCAGGGACAGCTGCGGATGGGGATCGGGAGGGGATCACGTTGGCATGAACGCGGCTTAGGCAAATATGCGGCCGCGGAGGCAAATTCACCAAGCCATCTACGCACACGCAATGACTGGCCTTCAGCGTCGATGAAGCGCGGGAGATCGAGCGTGCTCCCCTCGTGGACGGAGATCGGGCTACAACGAGGATTTGCTGGCGGCGCTCGCGGGGAAGAAAAGCTTCGCGCGTTGAGGGGAACCGATCGCGAAAAGCTTTGTCGCGCGTCGATGCCTTATTTCGGTATTTTTATTGGGCTGTTTCAGAGTCCAGTATAGATATGGATGAGAGGTGAAAGATAATAGGTATAGATTTATTTACATTATCTATACCTATATATACATTTATGATAAGCAGATAATATATTTAACTTTGAATCTTACCATATTAAATTTATATTATAATAATTAAAAATCACTAGCTAAATTATTGTCGAAGATTTTAAAATTTCTGTGTATGCACTTTATAAAAGAGAATGGAGTGAGTAATGATTGAGATGGATAATTTAGAGACAAACTATGTGTTCCTTTGTGTACTTTTAATAATAGAAGTGTTATGTTTCAAAAAGAAAAAGAATAGTTGAGGTCTTATGGGTGTAATTTTTTTGTAAAGATGATTAGACCCAATGAATATTATTTATGATAATGATTAGAGTCTATCAAGTTAAACAACATATATTTTTGAATATCCAGTGAATTTTCAGGATATATCTGCCTCCCAGTACAAGTAGTAAGAGTGCCATTTTTTCAACGGAAAAGTGAGATAAGCATTTGAAAAATGTAAATGTAAACGTCATCTTACTCTGTTACTTGTGTCCTCATGAAAAATGCAAATTATCTTTCACCGTACAGTACCATATATTGGTCGGTGATTTTTTCCATTATACACTAATGGCTCATGACCATTTTCTTGTGTCCTCATGAACAAATTATCTTTCATGGTACAGTACATTATATATAGGTCGGTGATTTTTTTCCATTATTAACATTAATGGCTCATGACCATTTTTTAGGTTATATAGACCTTGTTTGGTTCCAGGGACCTTTTGCTATTAGGACTAAAAAAAAGTTCCTAAAATCCCTAAGAAACCAAACCAGGCGTGACTTTTTAGATTTTTTTTTTTACTAAAAGTGACTTTTTACTACAAGTCCCTAAAAGCACCTCCTTGAGAGTCTTTTTTTCTAAAATTCCTAGGACTAAAAAAAGTACTTGAGTGTCTTTTTCTAAAATCCTAGGAATAAAAAAAGTACTAGGATTAATTAACCAAACACCCCCATGGTGTCGTACCATTTTTTTGGTTATAAGAAGAGACATGCTATGAATGAGGTTGTCATGGTTGTAACTAGCACCAGCAGGAGTGAGAAATAAAAATGTCGTACGTGAAAGCAGGGGAATCTCTACCGGTGCCGAATGTGCAGGCACTTGCACAAACCTACAGTGAATCCGACGAGCAGATCCCTGAGAGGTACTTCAGGGTTGAAGAAGCTGCAGAGGAGGTGATCAGTGGTCGTGACATTGCACTTGCAATCCCAATAATTGATCTCAAGAAGTTGGTTGATCCGCAGTCATCTAAAGAGGAGTGTGCAAAGCTTCGACTAGCGTGTAACCAGGGTTTTTTTTCAGGTATATATATATTTCTAAGATCTTGGTGTTTCATAACATAATACATGCATATTGAAATCCGTAGTAGAAATTTGAATTTCTTTAATCTATCGCTAATCTAGTATTAAACCACGGAGAAATTTTCCATTTTGTCCGGTTTGAGTTCTATTTTTGCTCCGTGGGTTGTTCTGCGTGTGTTCTAAAAAAATTAGGAAATTGGAAATTGAACCTTGACCTTAGCTCCCGAGTACAGAATTTTATATTTACCTAGTAGAATTTTATATTTACTAGCAGAGGTAACTCCTCCAAATTGTTTTAAAAAAATAATATATATGCACTCTTATATAAGAGCCGAGAGATATGGACAATGAATATTTTATTTAAGAAAACCACCGCCTTATTGGATCAATCATGGCATCAACATTGTAAAGTAAAGCACCGATGGCGTAGGGGTTGGCCAGCGACGCATTTCCGCCTTCCGCCAAACAGGGACGCGCGCCAGTAAATATTATTGGGGTTTTCATGTTCAACGCATCCTTCATAGCATTTGTTGTCGATAAGGCACCATCCATTGAAGGCGCCGCTCAAGGTGACAGCAAACACTCGGCACGCATGGAGGCGAACATTCTAACAAATGCAAGAATGTGGTTAATTAACCGAGAGAATAATCAAACCAATATATTAAGTTGCAAGCATCAACCAATTCAGTGCCAACACTTAAGGAGCTAACGAGAGATATGGACAATGAATTAACTTATATTTTTTACGTACAGTTAAGTTGATACATATGCGCATACATACCAACTGAAGCCACCATGAAAATAAGGAGCATGGCTAATGATATCTTCTTTACTGAAGGCGCCATTGGTTGTTTTTATTCTGGAAGTTTTTGTACGTTGAAGAAATGGATGAGGGAGCAGGTTTGTTGACAATCGACAATACCTATATATATTGATCACATGCCTAGTGTGTTCCACCGTAGAAGCATTAATATACGGGATTCTTGGATGCTATCCCCTAGTGTTTTCCAATAGAAGCACAAGAGTCCAGAAACGTGTTTTCCAATAGAAGCACAAGTGTCCAGATCGAAACATGTTTGCATGCAGCTGTGATATATTCAAAGCCAAAAGTTTCATGCATGACGTCCCTGAATGACATTATCGTCAGCACTTGATGATCAGCACAACAGGTCTCCATCACGGACCGGCCGCCATCCGATCTGATCCAACCTTGGATGGCTCCACAGCGCATGATCCAGCCGAGCCAGCACATATTCAGGCCGTGAACGTACACTCCTGCATGAGCTGTGGTCGGCGGCGCAGCACAGCACTCGACAAGGCCTAAGCCGCAGTCGGCGATCGAGTCAGCTGGTACGAGCCTGGTCCGCTGGTGCGCGCAGTACCCTGTCGGTGTTGGAACCGGCCGGGCGATGCTCCCGATTTAGAACTCGACGTCGCCGTCCGGCGAGCTCACGGATGGATAACTTGACGTTGGCCGTGCACAACATGCTTATACCACATCCAAGGCCCAACCCAACCCAATCATAGTCAAGTTAACACCGAGTGATGATGAGGTAAGATAAAATGGGCCGTATTTTGGAAAACAAGCCTGATGATGAGGTGAGATAAAATGTGTCGTATTCTGGGAAACAAGCCTGTGATCCCGGGCCTTCCCGGCCCAGTCTAGAGTAGCATCTGCCGACGCCGATGCCACCGCAGCGTGACAATTCCACAGACACAGCCCACAGAGGTGAATGGTACACTGTATGGGAGTGGGAGCTGGCGAGTGGGTGTGTTTAGTTCACAAAAGTGAAAAAAAAAAAAAAATATGGTGTACCCGTCACATCAAATCTTTTGACGTATGCATGGAGAATTAAATGTAGTAAAACAAAAAAAACTAATTGCACCGTTTGATTAAAAAGTGTGAGACGAATCTTTTGAGCCTAGTCAGTCCATGATGGGACAATAATTACCAAATACAAACAAAAAATGCTACAGTAGCCGAACCCAAAATATTTCACCAACTAAACACCCCTTGAAGAAAAAAAGGAGTGGGAGCTGACGAGATGCTACGAAAAATCTCGAGGCGTTGACAGGATCAAACCTGGGATCCTACCTCGTATAGTGCTCTGATTCCCAAATCGATAAAAATGAAGCCCCCTGCAATTCTGGGTGCTATTCAACCTGAACAAAGCTAAAAATATACGTTAAAATTGGGCTCATGTACGCATCTAAGGCTAGACGCTTCTAGAAGGGTGAATCAAAATTGGGCATTGAAAATTTTCTCGCTTTATTAGTAGGTATAGATAGCTGATGGCCGAGGTCGAGGCGCGGCAGGCAGGAAAAAAAATGAACAAGAAATTTTCTCTTTTATTAATAGGTATGGATATAGATATATGTGTCCAATCAAGAAATTTTCTCTCATCCTGGATAAGAGGGCTCGTGTGCGCATCCAAGGCTGGATGCTTTTAGAAGGGATTGAATTTTGTGCAATAGGTAGATCTCAAGGAGTCCATTAAGATTTTAATTTACACGGTGATTCTCATTTTGGTTGATTCGTGTTATGATAATAATCTATTTATAATTAAACTTAGTAATAATAGACATATTTGTTTATTATAAATAAGGTCAACGTTAAAAGGATTTGTAATAATGTATTTACTATTTATCTTATTTTTACAATATATAAAGGTATATGATATAGTTACCTCGTTGGAAAAAAAACAAATAAAAGGGAAGGCAACTCACGGACAACATCCAGTACCGCACGTGTGCGGCGCATTGGGCCGGTTGGAGTTGGAGACGGATTCTTGTAAATTTGAACGGACGCTCCTCTTTTTTTTTTTTTTTTTTTTGAGTTGATGGCGGAGGCCGAGGCGCGGGAGGAAAAAAATGTGAACGGAGAATTTTCTTTCTTTATTAATAGGTCTAGATATATGTGTCTAATCAGGCTCGTGTACGCATCCAAGGCTGGACGCTTCTAGAAGGGTGAACTAAAATTAGGCACTGAAAAAATTTTCTCGCTTTTATTAGTAGGTATAGATTAGAAAATTAGGAAATAAAAATACAAAATTCTACTATAAAATTAGGAAGTTGAACCTATAACCTTAGATCCCAAGTACAGAAGAAAAGCGTTTTAGGTATGGTTCCATGTATGAACTATATTTTTCTAAGAAAAATATTAATATTGTAATAATAACATTAAAGTTGAATGTTTCAGTGATCCTTCACGGTCTCTCTTTATGTCCGAGAGTCCAATCCTAAGATGAATTGGAGATAGAATTTGCAAGCCTCTCATGCCTAAGCGAGCTGTTGACCTTTCGCGTATCCCCTGTCCCAGATACGTTATGGAAATTCGATTCAAAGATGAATGCATGGCGCGATCATTGAATGTATCTTCAATCTGCAAGCCGTCTGTGTTGTTGAACAATAAGTTGGACTCCCATTGCAACGTACATGTATGTTTGATAGTTGTAAAGACCATAGCTAAATTTTACCTGTTGAGATCACAACCAATCTTGTTTTACGCTCCAGTTCCGCAGAAGATCAATGTCCATAACAGCAAAACTTGCATCTACACGTGTTTTAAGTTTTAATTGACAGAAATAGTATCAAGAAGCATAATATTTTTGATGTAAAAAAATTTTGCAGCTCATTAACCATGGCGTACCAGAAGAAGTGCTCCACAACTTCAGGAGTGACATGACTGAATTCTTCAAACAACCACTGGAAGCAAAGGAGATGTACTCAATGATACCGGGCAGTCTTGATGGGTATGGCCAGCACTTTTGAAAGAGTTGGAATATGAGAATGCTTGATGAATTCTATTCCATGAATGCCGAGACATATAGATCAGTAGTGAATACATGCAACCACACAGCGACACACACATGCATCCACACGATGCTTGGTCTAACACATGCATCCACACAACTCAGTCTAACACTCCCCCTCAGTCGGAACTGGGAGCACTGCGAACATTAAGACTGGACCTAAACTCAGTGAAGACGGACGTCGGCAATCCTTTGGTGAAGACATCGGCGTACTGCGACGTGGTGGGAACGTGCAGGACGCGGACCTCACCGAGGGCGACTCGCTCTCTGACGAAGTGTAGATCAATCTCGACATGTTTGGTTCGTTGATGCTGAACTGGATTGCTGGAGAGGTAGACTGCACTGACATTGTCACAGTAGACCACGGTAGCGCGGCGAAGAGGATGATGAAGCTCCTGCAGAAGTTGGCGTAACCAGCAGGCTTCGGCAACACCATTCGCCACCGCTCTGTACTCCGCCTCTGCACTGGACCTGGACACAGTAGGCTGACGTTTGGACGACCAGGAGATGAGATTGTCCCCGAGGAACACGGCATAACCAGAGGTGGACTTGCGTGTGTCAGGACATCCCGCCCAATCAGCATCCGTGTAGACAATAAGATCAGTCGGTGTGGTCCGGTGAAGGCGAAGACCGAGGTCCAAAGTACCCCGAAGATAGCGAAGAATCCGCTTCATAGCACCAAGATGAGGCTCCCGAGGATCATGCATATACAAGCAGACCTGCTGAACAGCGTAAGGCGATATCCGGACGGGTGAAGGTGAGGTATCAGAAGGCGCCCGGCGATGCCGCGGGTAGGAGGTGGGGTCGGCCACGGCAACACCATTAGCAGGCAGCTTGGCTTGAGTATCCACAGGAGTACTGCAAGGCTTACAGTTGAGCATACTGGCACGGTCCAGAATATCCAGCATATACTGACGCTGTGAGAGGAACAAACTGTCATGTTGGCGCTGGACACTGACTCCAAGAAAATGATGAAGAGGTCCCATATCCGTCATAGAGAATTCCCGGCGGAGAGCAGCAATGATCCGCTGAAGAAGACTCAAAGAGGAGGCCGTCAAGACGATGTCATCAACATAGAGAAGCAAGATAGCCATATCGGAGCCATGACGATATATGAACACTGAAGTATCAGACTTTGCCTCAACAAAACCAAGAGAGATGAGGTAAGTGGCAAACCGATGGTGCCAGGCGCGGGGAGCTTGCTTCAATCCATACAGGGACTTGTTCAGGCGGCAGACAAGGTCAGGTCTGGAGGTGTCAGCAAAACCAGTCGGCTGTGCATAGTAGACGGTCTCATTCAAGGTGCCATGGAGAAATGCATTCTTCACATCGAGCTGGTGAATAGGCCATGAATGAGAGAGTGCCGCAGTGAGAACGGCCCGAATCGTTGTCGGCTTCACCACGGGACTGAAAGTTTCATCATAGTCAATGCCCTGACGCCGTGTGAAAACCACGGCACCCATCGAGCCTTATAACGGTCAAAGAGAGCCGCCGCCCGCCTTGAACTTGTGACGAAAAATCCACTTGCTTGTAACAAGGTTGACACCGGGAGGCCGAGGAACCAGGTGACCAAGTGTCATTTGCTTGCGGGGCATCAAACTCCTCCTGCATAGCCGCGCCACGCCGGATCGGCAAGTGCGAGCGAACCGAAGATGGCACCGAGATAGTGGACCCACCTCAAGATTCAGCGATCAACGGGTTGTCGTATGCCGCCCTTGCCACGTGTGCGCATGCCATGCGCATTGGTGACAGGGAGTAATCGCTGGGGCACCGTAGAGGTGGTGCGGCCGGGGGACGGTCGGCGCCGGCCGGCAACGACGACTGGGGCGGGCGCGTCGCGGGCAGCAGCGGTGCGGCCGGCCCGGTAGAGGGCGTCTTTGTTAGAGGCAGCCGTGGCGGGCGTGGGAGAGGACGCTGCCGAGGCACCAGCCGGTGGGGGGCTGTGTGCCGGCGCGCCACCGCTGCCACCGAGGCTGCCAGGGGCGGCATCCATGCCCCCAGGAAGGCGTGAACCTGCATACACAGCTCTTGACCCATAGGGAAAAGAGGAATCATCAGTGCTGTCCAAAAAATCAAGTGTGGTGGGATCCTGGGGCGAGGTGGACATATCGGCAAAGGGAAACACCGTCTCATCAAAGACGACATGTCTGGAGATGATGATGCGGTTGGAATGAAGGTCAAGACACCGATAGCCCTTATGATCGGAGGAGTACCCCAGGAAGACACACAAGGAGGAGCGAGGTGATAGTTTATGTGGAGCTGTGGAGGACAGGTTGGGATAACAAAGCGCAAATTAATACACGAAGGTGCGTATAAGAGGGTTGCGTGCCATGGAGGGCGAGGTAGGGTGTTTGGCCATCTAGAGTTTTTGTGGGGTGGCGGTTGAGTAGGTAAGTGGCGGTGTGGAGTGAGTCCGCCCAATAAACCGGAGGTAGACTGGCCTGAAACAGGAGTGAGCGCACAATGTTGTTGATAGTGCGTAGAATGCGCTCAGCCCGCCCATTCTGCTGGGAGGTGTATGGGCACGAGAGGCGGAGAACGACCCCGTGAGTGAGGAAGAACGTGCGGGCCGAGGAATGGTCAAATTCACGGCCATTGTCGCACTGAACTGCCTTGATGGAAGAGTCGAACTGCGTGCGCGCATATGAGAAGAAATTAGTAAGAGTAGTAAAGGTGTCGGATTTGAGGCGAAGAGGAAAAGTCCAGCTGAAGTGAGTGCAATCATCAAGAATGACAAGATAATATTTATAGCCAGAAACACTAACAACTGGAGATGTCCAAAGATCACAGTGTATTAAATCAAAGGGGCGAGGTGCACGGGAATTTGACATGCTAAAAGGAAGACGCACATGGCGGCCTAGCTGACAGGCATGGCAAATGTGAGTGTCATCGCGCTTATTATAGGAAATAGCATGTGAACTTATGAGCTTGGACAAGGCCTCATGACCGACGTGACCAAGACGGCGATGCCATAGGGTGGTGGAGCCGGCGGTAGTAGTGAGGGCGGTGGTGCTGGTGGGTGCTAGCGAGAAGAACGGGTAGAGATCTCCCCGTGCTATTACACCCGGGCGATCACGCTCCGTGTCCGGAGGTCCTTCACGTAAAGGCCGAAAGGATCAAACTCGATGGAACAGTTGTTATCGTGGTAAACCGACGAACGTAAATTAAATTCTTAATAATGCCGGGGAAACTAGAACATTAGAAAGAATTAAAGGACGCCACGGTGTGATAAAAGAGTGAGATCCTACGGAGGTAACGGAAGCGTAGCTCCATTACCGACAATGATAGATGAAGGATTGGATGACAAGGGGGGTGAGAGGAGGAAATTATACCAAAGATTGTTGACCATGTGGGCGCCCGGACCGGAGTCAACATACCAATCGCCGGGCGGGCGGTGTCGGCCATGGTGCTGAAGTTCTTTGGCGAAGCGACGACGCGTCGAAAGACCCACCGTGCATCGGGCTCCATGGCTGCTGCTGTGGTGGAGTCGCCGGCTGCCCATAGCCGGCCCGGAGGAGGGCCGAAGCCGCGAGGGAGCCCCGTATCCGGTCCAATACCCGTGCGGTGCCCGGAAGTGGGGCTGCTGCGCTGCTTCTGGGCACCATCGTGAGGGCCCGCTTCTTTGGGTGGGCGATAGTGACCGCCATGGTCGCCGCCGGGCTGCGGGGGTTCGGCCAGAACGGAACCGTGCCCCCCCGTGTTGTAGAGGAACGGGGGCGGACGCCGCCACCGGATGGTGCACCGCCCGGTTGCTGCTGCCGCCGCCGCCACCGCCGCCACCGCCCGCCACGCCGGCTCTTGCGGTTGCCCCGACCACCGCCATGGTTGCCGTGACCACCGGGGTTGCCGCCTTGGCCAGCGCGCCACCGCCGAAAGCCGCCGCCGGGAGGACCACGACCGCCGGACCCGAGTCGGTGAGGAGGGCCGGCGGTGGCGGAGCTGGCGGGTTGGTGGAGCCGGGCGACGTCGTCGAGGTCGATCTCCTCCGGAAAGAAGTAGCGTGCGGGCCTCGGCGAGGCGTGGGGAACGGTTGGCGCAGCTTGATGTTGGTCACCATGGGGCGGAACTTGTCGCCGAGGCCCCGTGAGCGGCGAGGAGGACGAGGGTCCGGCCGCCCACCGATCACCGGGTCCTTGAGGTTGGCCGCCATGGTCTCCGGCTTGTGGCGTAAGTCCGTGATGGAGGACGCCGCTCTTGCTTCACGGGTGCGGAACTCCGCGGACAGCGAGTAGCGCGACTCGCGCGCGCTGTCCGAGGAATTCGTCCTCGAGATGGAGCCAGGCGGTGCGGGCGTTGGGGTTCTTCAGCATGGTGGACTGCTGGAGATCGGCGTTGATCATGCCGTAGATCCACATGAGGACGGTGCAGTCCATTTGCAGCCAGGCCGGCCGATCGGCGTTCACCACATCAGTGAGAACGTGATCGGTGAGGATGTACTTGCCCAGGACGACGAGGAAGAGGGAGCGCCAACGATTGTAGTTGTTCGCGGCGCGATCCAAGACGACCGGGATGAGGACCTTGATGTTGTTGAGGGCGATGGCGGCACTGTGGGTGTCGGCGTGCCGCCTCGAACTCGCCGAGAGCCTTGAGCGGGCCTCGGCAGCCTCACGGTCACGCTGCTCCTGCGCCTCCGCGCGCGCGCTGCTCCGGAGTTTCAGCCATGGCGAGGATCGGCAGCCGGGCGATGTGGATCGGCGACGGCGGCGGATCGGAGACACGGCGGCCTTCTCTCTCTCTTTTTTTTTTTTTTTTTTTCTTTTTTTCCTTTTTTCTCTCTCTCTCCTTTTTTTTTTTTTTTTTTTTTTTTGGGGCTGGATCGGTCAAACTTACTCTACTACGATGACGCGGACGGGAGTCACGCGCGTGGCCGGGGCGGAGTCGCGCACGCGGCCAGTTACGGATCAGGCGACGGGCGGATCGCGTGCACGCGGACGGGCGTGATGACGGACGACGATCGGGCGACCTGGTCACGCGCACGCACACGCGGTGGCGGAGCGCTTCGCGCACAGACCGCGCGCGTGATCGCGTCGAACGCCGATCGTCTCCACGTACGCGCGCGGGTCGCGTCGTACGCCGAGCGTCTCCAGGTACGCGACTCCACGTACGTGCGCGCGGGATCGGGCGTCGGGCCGGTCCGAGCGTCTCCACGTACGTGACTCCGCGGATCGGGCGTCAGGCCTGCGGGATCGGGCGTCGGGCCGGTCCGAGCGTCTCGTAGACGGGATCGCGACGAAGCAGCGCGACGCGGCGAGGCAGCGCGATACGATCGGACGTCGGAGCCGCGCGATGAAGCGAAGCGGACGTCAGAGTCGCGGAGAAGATTGCCGGCGACGGAGTCAGCGGCGGCGCTTCAGGTGGAAATAGCAGGGGCCGGCGAGCAGATGCCCAGCGACGGCAGTGGCCGGCGATCGTGAGGATCAGCGACGGCGGCGGTGCGGCGCTCGTGAGGAGCGAGCGGCGGCGCGGATTAGCGGAAGAGGAGAGGTCCTGGAAAGGAACCGTCTCGTGATACCATGAAAGAGTTGGAATATGAGAATAATTCATGAATTCTATTCCATGAATGCCGAGACATATAGATCAGTAGTGAATACATGTAACCACACAGCGACACACACATGCATCCGCACGATGCTTGGTCTAACACATGCATCCACACAACTCAGTCTAACAACTTTGTTGTTTCAGAAAACCAGAAACTGGAGTGGGGAGACATGTTCCACCTCATCCTCCGTCCAAGCGATTCAAGAGACATGAGGTTCTGGCCTAGCATCCCTCCATCTTTCAGGTCTCCCTGAACTAATAAACCACATGTTTTCATCATGAAACTTGACATATATAGCACCTTATTCCTTCTCTTAACTGCATCGTTCTGTGATAACTCTGAATCTTGATAGGAACTCCATAGATAGATACTCCTCTGATGCAGCAAAGCTGGGAATATGAAATTTATGTTTTCACTTTCCTAAGATTGATAGTCAATCATCAATTTCAGATTCTTAGCAACGGGAGATACAAAAGCATTGAGCATAGGGCTGTGGTGCACCCAACCAAGGAGCGCATGTCAGCGGTACTGTTCCACACCGTGTGCCAGGATGTAGTGGTCGGCCCTTTGCCGGAGCTTGTGAAGAGCGATGGTGTTGCGCGGTATAGCTCAACAAGTTACATGGATTTCTTCAGAGGCTACTTCGCGGCGAAACTTGATGGAAGGAGCTACCTCGAGAGTTTGAAGAATTAATATATACTAGCAAATATGTCCGTGCGTTGCAACGGGTGCAACGTCGATAGCAAATCTATTTTGAATAAATTTTAAAGATAAATATCTACGTATACATATGTATTTAAATCCATGCATTTCGATGAAGCTAGAACGATCTACAACTTAGTAAATAGTTTATTTATTTTATGATAGCCATGACATCCATAACCTCTTATTAATGTTGACAACAATACAACAATATCCTATTAATCTTGTATTTTTGTCAAATTTTAGTATAGTATCTCTCACTACCGGATTCTGCTGATTTCCCGTGGGGAAATCATTTCCCGTCAGCCGCTCACGGGAAAGGATCCACTTTCTCGTGAGCAACACAAAACCATCACGGGAAAGCAAATACGCACGGGAAAGGATCCCCTTTGCCGTGAGCAACACAAAACCATATTGTTGCAAAGGAAAAAAAAATATTTAGATTTCAATATGTCATAACTTTCATTTTAGTTCTATACATGTGTCAATTAAATTTCTAATTGCATGAGTTTTTGGTGCCAAAAAAATGATATTATTAGTGTGTGCAAGAAATTACTTTCCATCATGTCAATAACAAAATATTTGGTTGCTATAGATATATAGATATAGATAGTTGGTATTTCCGGTATAGATAACAAAATAAAAATTATGTGCTGATTTGACCGCATTTGTTTTCCATAATAATCGGACCTATAGATAACAAATTAAAAATTGTGTGTTGTGCTGATTTGATCGCATTTGTTTTCCATACATAATCGGACCTATAGATAACAAATTAAAAATTGTATGCTGATTTGAACCCATTTGTTTTCCATAATAATCGGACCTATAGATAACAAATTAAAAATTATGTGCTGTGCTGACCTGATAAAAATCCTATTAAGGATGTCACATATTCTTGTATGTCATGACGTATTGTCAAATCACCACCGTCCCAGAGTTGCGTGCGAACATAATCCTATTTGATCACGTCTTTGCTTACGGGATCAAATACTTAGACCCACTTATTTCCGTATTTTCATGTGCTTTCCTAGAGTCCGGTATAGATACGGAAGAGAGGTGAAAGAAAACGATGGTGAAAAAAAAGTGGCAGAAATTTTCGTGCTTTAATAGTAGGTATAGATATATCCAAGTTGGTCATCAAGCAGTACAAGATGAATAACACGCTTGACCATGTTCTCGCGTGATGTCTTTTCTAGAATGGGTATGTGTTGTATTGTGTTTAAGTACTCTGGTTGTAGCTTGATCTTGTATTTGTATCGCAAATTTCATAACTCGATTCCTAATGCCAGAAGATAAAACTCAAGAATAATGCCATCGAAATTGTTTTGCAACTTTAGGATTTCTAAACCGGGTGATGTAGAACAATTCTATGACCAAACAGTCAGAATAATGCCATCGAAAATGTTTCCAACGGTAAACCGACAACATATTAAATTTCGCTGTCAAGGTATCCTTGACGGTATTTACCTATCCGAATGAAAGAATATTCTTGTTGATTTTCACTATTTCCTTGATGGTTTTTTTTTTTTGGTATATAAGGAAATTTTAGTTTGCAATAGCGCATAGAGTGAATATATGATTAATGACTCTTAAGACTGCTACTACAATGACATTAACAGTAAATGCACTATAATAGAAATAGTTTTCACCAACAACATTTTCACTGTTGGATCGAGAAGGTCCGATGATGAAAAGCAGTAGACTCACCCCATACGTGTGCGCCTATCTACTCCCTCCGTTCTAAAAAGACTGTAAATCCGTTGATGTGCGTGCCACAAGTTTGACTTGGTTTATAGAAAATACGTGCAATATTTTTACCTTTAAATAATTTTGTTCTAGATTGAAATATCTTCTGAAATGATACTAATTATGTATCATAATTATTAATATTTTTAATATATTTATTTAAAAATGTTTTTCGAGGAAAGCGCAAACAATAGTTATTTAGAGACGAGGGAGTACAACATACCAGTTTGTGTTTTCTTAGAATGACCAACAATCATGTCTGAACGTAAAGTTGCAGCTGACCCAAATAAAATTCTTGTTATGCGTTGGTATTTGTTAACGCACACATAAGAAGATCCGCAAAGCGCATGGATACCATTATAGCTTTTTACACATAAGTACTCCAAAGTATCATATTTATCCAAGGGAACCAACGGTTAAAAAAATTGATAATTCACAATCATGTATCTACTAACGTAGTATATCAACTAGGCTAAAATGGGGTTTAATGGTAAATGATATATGAGTTATGAATAATGACACACACACACAGGAAAGTTCCATGATAAAAGACTAGTTTAGCTAACTTAGAGGACAATGGGACATGTCAAGGTTCTTGGATCCTTCTCTATTACTTTGGCTCTATGGTAAGTGAAGCATTGGTACATATAGCGATCAAACACAATATCACTTTGAGAGATAGAACACTACCTACCCAAAAGAGGGCGCGGATTTGGGATGGAAAGGGGCTAACATCAACTTGAATGTGGTGGAATACATCGGCCATTAGGACAGTCACCACCTGGGGCTACCACAACTCTCTGTGAGGTTGAGTGCAATCTAGGTAACCTATAGGCTAGATACCATATCTAATCTACCGATTACTACTCTAATTATAATATCTAACTATATCACTTGATGCGAGCGGAGATCCCATGCCACCAAGATATGAAAACTATACTACCCATATGCATGAAAGCATAAAAGTAAATAGAGAAGATAAATATATTAAATCATAAGTCTTGTAAAGCTAAGATACAAAGATATACCAAATCCTTGAAGACTTCTCCTGAAACCTGAGCGCAGCTTCGCTCACCATAACTCTCAATTGGAACTAATATAGTACATTGGATTGTCTAGCCCAAATCCTCCCGGTGTTGAGTCTTGATCTGAACTAGAGATGGCCTCCCAGATAAGGTAGGCGCGTCCTTGTATAATGGAGATGGAGTAGGGGGCAAGTAACTGCCACACGTCATCGATCTACGTCAACTCCCACTGTTGGATAAACCGACCTAAAACCGCCTTAAAATCAAGGGCCTAGATTTCATAAGCGCATGCGAGGCGGCGGAGGGCGAATGGGCTCCTGAGTGGGCCGGCTGGCCTCCCTACTAGGTCAGCTGACATGCCACTATGGTAGTGGGCCTCCCCTTCGCCGAGTTGCCTTTTGGATGCTTTTAGAGTCTTCTATTAGTTCCGTTTGTGAAATTGATATATTTGATTTCGGGATCCAAATATAGCAAACAACATATGTGTTTCGATCATCTTGATAAGCTTTTCATAATGGTGCGCTCTAGTTCATCGTTTGAGATAAATTTGTACGGTGAAAATCAAAAATAACCTGCAAGACAAGTGAGAACACCAAAACTTGTGAATTATTAGTTTAAACCCATATACCTATGTTTGGTGATTGAATTTAGTGCATATGCAGGTTATGTTGATAGTTTATAGTTGATGTTAATGACCGTCAACACTATGCTAAACTAGTCAGCCCCACCACTACTACAGATATTGTTTTCCGTGGCAGGAGATTTTGGTTTTCCGAGGCAGGCATGAGAGCCTGTCACCAAAGCATTGTCATGCCACTTGTGAATCCAGGATTAACCATGGCGAGCAAGTTAGGATGGCGATCGTTTTTGTGTTGCCCGCCACGGTTAATCGATTTTTTGTGGCGAGCAAAAGTGCCCGCCACGGAAATGTTTTGGGTAGTATCACGCAAAAGAAATCATGTAGTAGTGCACCTAGCGTGACTGAGCTCCAAGACGATATCCCTTCCAAATCTATCACTAAATTTGCTCATGAAGAAAGGATTCTAATGGGATTCACAAACACATCAAACATTTGAATAGTTAACTTAAAACAAGCCATGTGTTCTACCCTAGTGTTGGCATTTCCGAATCTTCAGGAACTTTTTAGACTAGAAACTGATGTATGTGACTGTGGGGTCAGGACTGTTTTGATGCTAAATAATAAACCAATTGCCTATATCTTAGTAAACTTTTAACTCTAGCACATCAACATTTATATGTGTATGAAAAAGAATCCTTAGACCTGTTGTTGCTAATGGAAGTTGAGCGTTGGTGCTCTTACCTTCAGAGAGTGAATTCATTATTGATATTAACCACAAAATCCTTTGTTTACTTAGCATATCAACATCTTCTCTAGGGTTTTTCCCTATTCTAGTGCTATATGGGTATGAACCGAGACACTTTGGTATAGATATCAATGATACTTATCATCTACGTGATCTTCGGTAGTGGCTTGAAGAAAGTTCACTAATGCAACAACCGATCCACCAACATATGCCTAGCGTCGTATGAAGGACCAAGCTGATCAAAAGTGAGCTGGACGCCAGTTCAACATCAGTGATTCAGTATTCCTAAAATTGCAACCCTATGTTCAAGCATCAATGGCTTCTCATTCTTCCAACAAACTATCTTTTCGATTCCTTGGCCCTTACGTCATCATCGATAAGATCAGTTCTATAGCATACATATTTGCTTTACCTGTGCATTCTTCTATCCACTCATTCATGTGTCACAACTGAAGAAGACCATACTTCCCACACTATAGGTGAGTTCTACCTTGCCTAACATTAATCTTCAGTTTTAGGTACCCACGAGATATTAGACCGCTCGCTTCATCGCCAACATGAGAAGACAATATAACTTCTCATACAATGGTCCCATTCATCACCATGTTGGTCACATGGGAAGACGAGAAATCCATCAAGCAACAATTTCCACACCAGCTTGTGTTCTTAAGGATGGGAGGATGTCGCCGACCGACCAAGATCCAACTTCTCTAGGCTTTCATCCTATTCGGCTCATGGTTTGTACGACTGATGTTGTTTAATACTGGAATAAGAGAACTGGGCATCCAGGCGGTGAGGCAACGTCGACCCATGTGACGGGCGGCTCAAATAGTAGTGTGTAAAGATGATGTCTGTTGTAGAAAAAAAGAGAGAGAGGCTGTCGTCTTGGACCTGAACTCGAACCATCCGAGCAATTTACCGGTGGCGATGACGGCAGCGGGCATGTCGCTCCGACCATGAACTCTAGAAATCCATACACTAGCTACCAACTTTATCATATATGAGGGTATTTGGGACTGCTTCGCTCCATGTTTTTCAGCTCTGCTCACATTTTTAAGTCAAACGTTTTTAGCTCTATGCACTGGGTTTGAGAAAAAAAAGATGAAGTTGTGAGAGCATCTAAATGAGTGCTCCAGAAACTTTAGATTTTTATGGAGCTGCTCCAGTGGAGCAGTCCTAAACTTTGTTCCGTTTTTTGGCGTCTAGGCCTAGGTAATTCAAGATAAATTGGGCAACTTTTCTCTAACCTTGGTTGTGGGAGTGGGACTTGCGTGGGCCGAATTAGCAGAAGCCTAAAAAGCCCGCGCCGCGCATATGCCTTTACTGCACGTACTCCCTGCAAATGCTACGTGGGCGGGGTGGTGACGGCTGACGGGGGCAAAGGGCTCACTTAGCCCTGATGCCCTCCTCGCCTGATGGTCCCCTGCTCCGGTGCCATCTTCATGCAGAGCAGCAGCCCGCCCCGTCGGGCAACTTGGCATCCTGTTCCTAGACCAAACCGCACTCATCAACGCTAGTGGCCAGAGAAAATATCAACCAGAAAAACAGAGGTTGCGACCGAAAGTTGGACCGGCGCGGCGCAAGAGGCCACCGAGGCCGTTTTGCGGTGCGGGTCGCGATCAGATGGCGGCCCCAAGACATGTGTGGAGGAGGATATCGCGCGCCCCTCGCAGTTCACACGGCGAGCGCACCGAGCCGAGCGGTCCGCGTCGACGTCGAGACGGCGACCACCGAAAGCTAGCGTTTGCGGTCGCGTCCTGCAGCTGACGGACGGACGTGTGGAAGCCGTCGTGGGGTGGGGTCGTCGGGCTCTTGTGGCGGCGGCCGATGGTTCCACAGCGGCAAGGTTTCCAATTCCACTACGTCGACCTGACCTCGGTCAATATTCGAGCAATGCAACCCGAGATGATCGCGTAGGGGTAGGGGACACCAATTTCTTTCATGTTTATTTACAAGGAAGTATCAATCGACTTTTAACTAAGCTCAATCAGAGAGAGAAAGAGAGAGCAAGCGAGAGAGATAATCCTTTCGCTTTCGACTTGGCTTTCGTGTGGCAACGTCATTGGACATGCTCATCCACAACACCGTACCAGGGCCAATCACTAAAAATCTGGGTCAATTCCCCAATCCGTCGTCTTTCCTCACTACATGCCATGCTTGATTGATCGTACCTGGGTTTTGTTTTATCACTTCTCGATCCCGGACGAGCCAAGCCCAAGAAACTAAACTGCACATAAGATCATCAGCTGGTGTGCCCCTGTGTTTGTCTCCGGATTAGCCAGCCGATCGGGAGCACGCCTAATCCACCCACCATCACGGTCAAATTAAACCCCTCTCTGAACTCTGTCGCAGCTTAGCAGCTGGTCTTCGCGGACCCAGGGACACGCGTGGTTGAATTGAACTGTGACCCGTCGTTTACGTGTCGAAGAACGCCAGCCTCTGGAGCCGAGAAGACGACGAGGAGACGACGAGGTCAGCCGGTGGCCAACCGGGGCGCCATCGCCTGACCCACTTCCCCTATCCGCAGCCTTTTTAGTTTCGTTTCGTGCGGCGAGCACAAAATTCTTTGCCGCCTCCGCGACAACTAGGCCGGCCTGCCTGCCTGTAACGGGAATAACCGCCCTAACGGGCCACGGCAGCCTAGCCTGGCTCTGATGCTGCCATGTCGCGCGCGCCTCGTATCGTATCGGTGCTGCTCCTCCTGCTTGGCCCGCTCTCCATCATCGTCTCCTGCGTCCACGTAGAGACCGCCGACGGGCCCGTGACGGCGACGGTGCACCGGCAGGACGACGGCACCGCGTGGCGCTCCTTCGGGCAGCTGCTGGACGCGCGGCGAGGCAGCCACGTCGCGGGCCTCGGCGACCTCAAGCGCTACCTGGCGAGGTTCGGCTACATGCCCATGCCCGGCGGGGCGGCGGAGCACGAGCCGACGGACGCGTTCGACGCGCACATGGAGGCCGCCGTGCGGCGGTACCAGTCAAGCTCAGCCTGCCGGTCACGGGGCAGCTCGACTCCACCACGCTGGACCGGATCATGGCCCCGCGCTGCGGCGTCGGCGACAACGACGGCCACGGTGTGCCGGTGTCCTTGTCGACGGCGAGCCAGGACGGCGCGGTCAGCCGGTTCACCTTCTTCAAGGGCGAGCCGCGGTGGACGCAGCCGGACCCGCTCGTGCTCACGTACGCCTTCTCGCCGACTGCCACCGTCGACGACTACCTGCCTGCCGAGACCGTGCGCGCGGTGTTCCGGCGCGCGTTCGCACGGTGGGCGCGGGTCATCCCCGTGGGCTTCGCCGAGACCGACGACTACGAGGAGGCCGACATCAGGGTGGGCTTCTACGTGGGCAGCCACGGTGACGGGATCCCCTTCGACGGGCCGCTCGGCGTGCTCGGCCATGCCTTCTCCCCAAAGAACGGCCGCCTCCACCTCGACGGTGCAGAACGGTGGGCGGTCGACATGGACACGGAATCGGTGCACTCGGCTGTCGACTTGGAGTCCGTGGCCACGCACGAGATTGGCCACGTCCTCGGGCTGGGACACTCGTCGTCACCCAAGGCGGTCATGTACCCGAGCCTCAGCCCTCGGCAAAAGAAGGCGGAGCTCACCGTCGACGACATCGAGGGCGTCCAGTGGCTGTATGGGCCCAACCCGGGATTCAGTCTCAGCTCGCTCTACCAGCAGGACTCCTCCGTGGCGTCGGGGAGGAGCAGTTGGCTTCCTGCCTCGGCTAGTTTAGTTTGTGCAGTCTTGGTCATGCTAGTGACGCAGTTGTAGATAGACAGGTCTATAATACACAAAGGATAAGGACAGTAACAGAATGAAAAAAAATAGTTAGGTAGCATGATTCTGCTACAGGAGAGAGAAACTTCTCTTCTTGTGGATTATCTTCATCTTAGTTTTTGCACACAAATTGTGTGGAAGAGACGTGTGTCTCTCCTCTTAGGTTTGTATTTGCACAGTGAAGTTGTTACAGAAATGCCACATGCAACTGTACATAATCTTATATATCAGTCAAAACTCAAAAGTGTGGACAAGTGTTTATCTACAGACAATGCTTACTGCCAACTACATAGACAAACATGAAATAGTGAGACTTCTACTGCGACACGGTGGTCTGCAGTGGCAAGACACTTGCAGGTCCAGCTTCCTCCGCTTCGGAGGATCTCTGTGCGACAATCTTTGACATCCCGAACATCTTCTTGATAGTCTTTGTGAAACATGTCCTGTGTTCATCTGCAGAGGCATTGATGAACTCATGCATGTGATCTCTCAAATCTGAGACAAATGATGTGCCGGGTACATTTTTTCGGCATGAATGCACAGCCTGTTTTGAATCAAGTTGATGTGATCCTTCAGGTTGGGTGTGTCCGGACAGCGTCATGAGATACTGCAAACAAAGCAAAGAAATGAAAGACATACCATTAGTAAACCAGTACTCCATCTGGACAAATTTATAAGGTAAGCACGTGCATCAAGTTTCAAACTTTACAATTTTTGAACAGTCATAATAATAATAATTTGGCCAACAATTTTTTATTTTTAACTGTAATAGTACAAACTAGATATGGTTAGATTTCTAATCGAATGAAATATCCAATAACCATATTATAAAAAAAAAGAATGGTCAAATTGTAACCTGTAGACCATGTCAAACTACACCTTATTCACTAGTCAGAAAAAAATGTCAACCATGTAGCAATTCTGTGCTCCTAAAGGAAACTCCATTTGTTTCACACAGCTAATTTAGACTCATTTAATGAAAATAAGTTTCTCACTGAGATTTGATAGGAGCACAACAAAATCATCCAAGTAAGAACATCATATAGGTACTATATCTTAACAATTAGAATATTCTCAAGTTTAGAATAATCAAAACACATACTTCAATCAACCATCATGAGTAGATGGTAAGAAAGCTAGAAAGTTGTAGAGAAACACGCAATTATTTTGGACCAATCAACTCAAGGTTTGTAAACGTCTGATTTGGACATCTGTCTGAAGTCTGAACAAGATACTAACTACAGCATCTGCGATTATCTGTGACAAAAAAATGGCATGAAAAGCACAGCGGGCCACCTATTTAAATATTTAGTTTTGATCCAGAATAGGGCAACATATTATCATATAAATGTTTCTCTGGAAATATTATGTCAACATGCACACAACAATGGCAACTCAAAGAATTTCTGGGAGCAATTGAATGACAGTGCTATGAACAAACATATCAGATGAGGTGGAAACATAGTGCTAGCATCAAAAGATGCTGCCTTTCTCTGTCTTGATGTGCAAACAAAACAGTGAAAGGGACTGGTGCAGAGAAGGATTGCAAAGCATCATGGTCCCTCATTATTTGTCAATGAACATGGCAAAGCATGATACTCACAGTACCATATTGAACTTAGGACTTAGGATATCAAATCAATACTCACAAGAATAACTAGCGATAAGAAAAGAATGGCCAGTTTACTGGTATCCCTTAACTGGTCAGTCTTCTGAAAACATATATACATATAGACAGTTAGAAGTACAAGCAAAGTTTGTAACATGGCAGCAGTTTCCATGACAACAACCTGAAGGGCCAGTCTAGGTTATAGACCAATTAACCCATTACACAAGATTTAGTCACGAAAACGACATCTAGGTGAACCTACTACCAGTTGCACAACTGAAAATATGCAACTGGCTAACGAGCCGCCATGTTTTTCTGTACCCACAAACCTCAAGATGTAACAGAGACATTACAATGGAACATCAAAATGAATAGTTCGTTTGCATAGAACACTGCAGAATCTAAATTACTGCGTCTCTTTCTTCCTTTTTCTTTTTGGAACTCTTGCCTTCTGATGTCAAAACTAAAATCTTGGTTCATAACGAGTTGTGAGGTGATGTGTCAGAAAAGGAACCACTAGGAAGAGTATTCCCTTCGATTGGCACAACAACACGAGTTACTGTAGGTGGGCTTACTGACCATCCACACAGGGAGTGCTGCCATTGAGGCTGCGGTGTGTGGTTGGCTAATTAGCCACCAAGCCAAATACAGACTTAACCATAACCTTCTTTCACTGTTTAGAATGGAAGTGAGATGCAAATGAAAAGGCAACAACAAGGTAAAATATTTTGGTCTTCCAATATGATCCATGACAGACTCAGATTTTGCAGATGTTATCACGAACTCAAACAATGTAGGCAAATGATTCTGCAACTCATCATAGTCTAGAACACAATGGCTGGACCAGGCTAACAAGCCAATCCGCAAATGTAGGGGAAAATGAGTACTAGGAAAGTCAGCAAAAATTGTTTCATTTTGAAAAGATCTTAAATATGCGCAAACTATCTAGTGCAGCAAAATATGGGACACCAGTATTGAACTGAAGTTAAAAGTGGCCCTCCATTACAAATCCAACAAACAACAGAGCTAAACTTCAATAATCAAATCTAACATACAAAGATGTTCACCACGAGAATAAGTGAGAGAGAGGGATTATACCAATACGAAATACACAGGTGAAGAACTTTTTCTTCAACAAGAGGAACTGCAATGGCAGCCAGGGACGGGGCGGCGGATGAGGATAGCTCCAGAGGCGGGGCGGCGGCTAGGGTTATAAAGTTGGCTGTCCATAGGGAATTAGGGTTCGGTCGATGTTTACTCGAACACTTGATGGATCGTTCTATTTTGGGCCAAGCCGAACCACTACTGTGCATTGGAATTTTGGTCCATTAACCCTAAGGCCCAGAATTTGAACGCCCAAATGTAACAAATATGGGTAGTACCGGAACACCTGGCCCAATTCGGCCAAACCATGGGCTGGCCATCATCATCTAGTCCGGCTTGTGATTCATTCGCAATTGGGGGAGATCGCGCTGTTCCCCGAGCAGCTGCAAAGAACCAAACACGGTTGAGTCGGCCTTATTTTCCAAATCATTCAGGCCCATGTGAATCTTGGCTTTCTCTACTGGGGCATGATTAGCAGCGCGTAAAATAGAAGAGGAAAAGCCCAAATCGGCTGCTCTACTGGCGTTGCAGGTCAAGATGTTTGGTTTTGTTTCGTACCACATCACCTATGTTAGCGAACGCGCGTCCCCACAGATGTATAAATGTAGGCTGTGAGCTGACGATGAAACTCATCTTTGCGCTTGGGGCAATGACGCAGCTCATGAGGTTAAACCGAGGCGCGTCAATTGCTGGTTGAAAACTATTTCCAAACCCCCTCTGATACTACGGTTGACGAGAATTTCTGGAAGGGCTCCCTCTAACCAGGGGCTCCTCTGAGGGCTTATTCCTAAAGTCTTGATTAATCTTTCGGTTAAATTAAAATCTTTCGGTTAAATTAAATTGGAGGTAAGATGAGCGACTTACAAAGGATGCCGGCACGGCAGTGTACCCTCGGCCACACTCTAAGCGTTATCGATTTAGTGCAGTGGGCATAAAAAGAAATTTTTTATAATAATTGGGGGAAAATTCAATGGCTCACATCGAACGAGAGCGATAGATCCGACGACAACGAAGGCATGAGGAAACAGGAGGAAATGAGGTGGAGGAAACGGGAGGAAAATGGTGTGTCTATGGTCGGTGGGCCATGAGGAAAAATTTCCTCTCGTTTCCTCCACAAATTTGGGGATTAAGACTAGGCGTTAATTGCATTCTCGTAATTCTTTTTTTGATTAAGGGTAAAACGATAACTTCATAATTATGTTTTGAGAAGTATAGTTTTGAGATCATGATTCATTTACTATAGTTAGCTAATATGTTCTTATTATTATTTTTTAAAAGAAAATGCCTCTAGGGTTCTCCCGCCGGTTGCTCCACAGGTGAGTCGCCGCCGCCCGGCGGCCGTCACCGCCTCGGTCTCCACCTCCGTCTCCGCCCGCCCGCCACGTCGGCGGCCACCCGTCGGCGGCCCCGGTGGTGGTGCCACGGCGGCGTCTTCTTATTTGCCGGTAGGGGGACGGCGAAGTTGAACTTCAACAGCTCTCCTGTCGGCGTCGGACCTTGGCGTTCGTCACCGGTGACCCGCGAACTTCGAGGTCGAAGGAGGCGGCGTTATCGTTATCGTTGCCATCCTCGCCGCGCCCGACTTCGGACGCGGCGATGGTCGTGGTGGTTGCGGATGTGGCCGAGGGCGCTCGATGGGCTTCTTTGGAAGACGGCCTCGGACTCGGCGTCCGAGGCGGCGGGTGGGCTCGTCGAGCGGCAAGATTCGTCTAAGGCGATGGAGGCTGGGAACGCGGAGGAGGAGGAGCGCGTCCCCGCGGCGGCGGAGTTGGAGGTGCAGCCCCGCGGTGGCGGGCGGGGTGCCAGCCGGGACCGAGGCCACAACGTGGGAAGAGGAAGGGATAGGTGGGTCCCATAGAAGTAGGGTCTTGGGCTGTTTTTCCACCGGAGTTGGACTCAATTTTGGACCCCCCCCCCCCCTAAATCAGGCATGCAATCTTGGAAATGAAATTTTAGGTGTCAAGTTTTGCGTGCCGGGCTGGAGTTGCTCTTAGGAATGTATTTGTGTCAAGAGTTCTTGAGGGTCTTTGTTTCACCAAATCAAGAGTAATTTCGACAAAGACAACCGTCAGGAGTTTGTCATCAGGACAATAAACCAACAGGAATGTCTACCACCACTTTTGACATCAACCTACTGTTGGGAGTATGCCTCAGAGATAATCGTAGAGATAACTATATTGCATTATATCCATGATATAATATGTGTTCATGAATATTCACTAAAGACAACTTGTATCGATTGACAATTATGTGAATTGTTTGTGAAACTATAGTTTTCCTTGATCGGAGTTCGTGTGAGACCACACATGAATATTAGATCAGCACACATATTGGTTGATGATTATGTTTCACAAGTCATGGACATAGAGAGACCCAATATGAGATGTTGTTTTTATCTCTATATACATATCATGTACATTACTTCTTCCGTCCCATAAAAAAAGAGTCGTTTGGGTGTTTGTGCCACAAGTTTGACTCGATTTATACAAAATATGTGTAGTATTTATATTTATAAATAAATTTATTAAAACTAGACTTAAATATCTTTTCGATGATACTAATTACTTAGCATAAATTATTATATATTTTAATATATAATTCTTTGCGATTATTTCTCGGGAAGCGAGAATGACTCTTTTATGGGACGGAGGGAGTATGTCCTTGGACCTACTCAGGGACTATCAAACGCTACTCCATAACTGGGTAGCCATAAAGGTGGTTTTCGGATTTGACAAGAAGCATGTTGTGAGGCATAGTCAATCAAGATGGAATTGGCCCCTCTCCTTGTGAGAGATACCACTGGTCCACTCGAATGATTGGATCAAGAAATGCATGGATGTGCTTGGGTTAAGTGTTAACCTATTAGGGAGACCAAATATCGTGAGGTAAAGAAAATAACTTGTATGTGAGTTTGTGGTGGTTCATCTGATATGATCAGTGCGTATGCATAGGAGTTGACACGTCTTGCTATAGGCCGCTATCAACTATTGGTCGAGTAGGAGTACTCGGGCCATGTCTATGTGTACGTGAGCCCATAGGGTCGCACGCTTAAGGGGAAGGAGACCTAATTCGGATGGATCCAGTTAGACAAGGCTTAGGGTTACTAATGGGCCTCCAGCTCTGAAGCCCATTAGGAACACCTATATAAGAAAGGTGGGCACGAGGCTAGGGTAGTGTCACGCCACTTTAGCAGCCGCCGCCCATGTCTTCGTCTATTGCTCCTCACGGACCTAGTAGTTTGGAGGCGCGACGTTTCCTTCCTGTATGTGTGGATACCTTGGAGGTGCTGCATCTGGAGCACAAGGACGAACCACACGTGAAGGACGGGCGTGCTCAACTGCACGGCACTACTGCGATGCGCACGTTTACATTTGAGACAAGACGCTTCCACTGCACGTCTAGTAGTAATCCCGTATCTAGTAAATGTTTGTAGTTTATCTATTTTCCAACTACCGTGGGGTCGCCATATTCCTTCACCTACTTCCAGTACGAGCAACCTAGAAGCTTACCGATAATACTTTCAGCCTGACAGTAGGGCACAACTCCTGACAGGAGTTTACCGGTAATCCTTTCAGCCTTCAAACCTACTACCAGTACGAGCAACTCATAGACATCAATAATGTAAACATATAATACCACGAGCTCTGAATATATTGGACCTTCCGGTAGGACACACCTTATATATACAGCACAACCAATGCGGATGCCCAAAGAGATTGATTGATTTCAAGACGGGAAGACACACGGGGAAAAAGTCATCGCGCATGCTAGAAGCAATTTCACAATCATTCATGTGCAAATGTTGTGTGACGGTGGAGTGCGCTTGCACGCGCCAATTAATTCCCTTTACCTGCACGATAAACCGTCCTCTCTCTACCTCTCTCTCTCTCAGGTTCACCCAACGGAAAAGAACATTTTGGCAGCTTTTCTCATGCAAAGCAAAGTCGATGGATGTACAAATGCCCTACCACATTAGCATCTGATTCTTGGAAAAGCATACTGCAAGCAGCCAATCAAAGAAGTACAGTGTTGTTGGTTGGGAGAAGCTAAGGTTTTCATATTATATTTTTACCCACCCTGTTTCGTTCGTGCAATACAATTGTTCTTAAAATGCACAATGTCCATACATTAGTGCTGCTATAATGCAAGCCCTTATTTTTCCTGGTCGAGATTTTTTACTGCACGATTAATATAGACATGTTTGAGTTGAGTGTATGTAGAGCTTTCATCGTTTGTTACCGTAAGGCAGACCGTAGTTTCTTCCCTCCAAAAAAGCCTGCTGAAAGGAAAAGGTAATCTCTGAAAGTAAGGAAGGCAAACTCAGAGATAGAATAGAAGCCCTCGTAAAGAACTAGAGTAAATGGCTAGTTAAAATGGCATACCATGGACTGACTATCCTAGAAAAAGTCTGTAATTCCCGAGAGCACTGGAGTTTCCAAACTAACCGAACGAATCCGTCCCTTCAATGTTTTATTTTGGGCTATCATCTTACCAAGTAGTGATGTAAGCAAATTTAACAAGTTAAAATCACAATATGGACCACCGTACCATTGCTGAATTTGAGCTTCATTTTTTTACTAAATAGCCGCTAATAGAATTGCGATAGTGGCCCAAAAGGTCATTTGCCCCTTAGAACATTCTTCTACGGAGAAATAAAATAGAAGGGCCTATCATTCTACATGAGACTATGTATACATGAATGAAATAGGGAAAAAGGTAAATGCGTGTGATTTAAAACAAAAAAGGCATATGACAAGATGAAATGTGACTTTTTGCAAAAGTCGCTCCAAATGAAATATTTTTCACACATGGAGTGATTGGATTAAAAGCCTTGTTAAAAGGAAATGTAGGTACGAAGGTTAACAATCAATTGAGTCCTTGTGAAAGGACCTCTAGCCTGGTGGCTACGAGAGTCTCTGAAGTCCTGGGCTCCTCGTGGGACCGAATATTCCAGGATTTAATAAATTTTGTGTTTTATAGTGGTAGACGATGTTCCTGCCGCGAGGCGCGTGTGTCCACATTCATAAGGGTCAGTATTCATGCGTAATAGTGACCGTTTGCGTTTTTGTCCCATGTAATTCAAAAAAAAAAAAAAAAACTAAGTCCTTACACATTCAAACAAATACAAGGCTTACACAAGGTGGTCCCACCCCCACTATTTAAGATAATGGGCTTTAAAATCATCATTGATATAGCCCACGAGGATAGACAAATAAAATGAGTAAGGCCTCACTTTAGGAAATGGTGTATCCCTTTTACAATTAGCTGATTATACTTTGTTACTTTTAGACCATGATATTGTAGAAGCAAGAAGGTTGTTGAAGTTACTTCTATGTGTGGTTGTGAAAGTAAAGGGAACAATCACTCTGGACACACTATTGGAAGTGAAAGTTAGGCATCTAGACCATATTACATTGGACGAGAAAGGCCATTTAGGATTTCTGTATAGCCAGTGTTGCCACACGATATATTGTGGCTCGCGTGCTTTCTTTGGCCTTGAATCCCACAATTTATATATACTCTCCACATATATGTTATTTAACGAAACTTTGTCAGGTTTGTAGACCTATATATATGTCACTTAATCAGTGGGCAGAAAATCATGGATACACATTCACTATATGCGAAATCAATTTGTTGGAAAATAGTAGGGGACTGCAGAGACTTCAATCTCTATCACGTATTGTACTTTTTTAGATCTTGGTGATTGAGAAATGATCTTATTGTTGATGCAACGACTTACCAAATTGGTGCGCGTATTGTCTTAGCTTGGGCGAATTTGCTCAACACAAAATGATGTATAACGTCAGAACCTATATATGTTTAACGCGTATTGTCAAAGCTTCAATCAAGCCGCATTCTCAGGCCAAGCATGCTGGCCACATCTGCTCAAATTCCCTGAGACTATCCATATCACTCGAATTTGTTTTTTTAATCCCTATTTTTTTCTTAAAATCACATCATAGTCCTACTAGGCCCCTTACAGTTCCTGAGTCTGTTTTTTTTATTAGGCCCTTCTTATACTAGATGATATCAATCATCTCTTGGGGCTGATGGCAACAGACTTTGCTGCTCGTGAGCTTTTTCCAAAACAAGTTAGCCTTACATCTTTAGTTTTCTCACCTTCTTTGTTCAAGGATCTACATGATCTGCTCTAAGTGAAGATTACTAATCCACAATATCATTCCACTACTGGAAAATCGATTAGTTCTGAGCGTGCAAAAACACACAGAAAAACTCATTTCCTGTCGAAAAAAACATTTTTGTGTGCATGTCCCGTCAGAAAAATACACACAGAAATACGTTGACAGAAAAAATGCAATTTTTCTGACGGTGCACACACAAAAATTGTTTTTCTGACGGTTGTACACACAGAAAATTTGAGCTGGCCAGATTAAATATATTTTTTGTGTGCGTGAATCCACACAGAAAATTAGCAAAAACGCACAGAACAATGCCAGCGACATACCATGCAGCAAATTGGATACAATAGCATATTAAAATATATATTGTGCACACAGTAATTTCATGGCACATCACAACATACAGTACTGACATTAGAACACATCAGATCTCATAACATTATAGGTAGCATACACCAATGTTTGCCTAATTCAAATATTCACATGATGACTGTCTAATTGAACAACACCAAATGCTAAAGGACGATAAGTAATGGTATGTCCTGAAGCTACATCATCTATCACCATTGACCTAGTGCCAATCGATAAGAAAGGCAAGGTGCTTTGCTGCTGCCGCCACCACCATGTGTGCGGACGTTAAGATGTGCTTCTGAGACACCAACCTCCATGCTTGTTTCATGCTGTAACAGATCATAAGCTGCAAATTATTTTTTTTGGAGCAGAAGCATCTGAATTATCATGGACGAAAGGGCAGGTACCTCTTATCAGAGCTTAGCGTTTAACTCAAACCCGAGCGATGATATCATCACCTTATAACCTGCAAAACAACATACCCACACACAATCTTTTAACAAGAAATAGTGCTAACTGAAGTTCGGTTAAAATAAAGCAAGAAGCATATATGGCTATTAACAAGAAATAGTGCTAACTGCAGGCACATTACATATCACAGCCTATCACTATCATTGCCTAGCAGATTGCACAGAGAAAAATTGAACCTTTGACCCTTGCATATATTATCAACACAAGAACAGATCCACCAAAACTTAACAATCTGCATTACAGCTAGTAGTGGGAGCATCTGAATCTATGGAGAAGAGGATACAAAAACATGCCTGTTGGGTACTCTGGCTGAGACATGGCCACTGCTAAAGTGTTGTTTGTCGCTGGCTGCTTCTTCCTGGGATGAGCAGATTCACAAGTTCAGGCCACAAGCAACAACTAAATCCATGACTATCTGTACACAATTGAGAGAAACATTTTGGATTCGAGTGATGGCATTGAAGGCTGCTACTAGTACTACAGGGAACCAGACTTTAATTTTAAGGGATAAACACAACACCTGAGAACTCGATTCAGATTTGGAGGAGACAACACCGGTGGCCAACTCAATTCAGATTTGGAGGAGACAGCACCGACGGTTCGATCTACAGGGAAGCAGACTTTAAATAAAAATAGGAGTATAGATTAAGAACCAAATCAGAGAGACATAGAGCACCTTGGTCGGAGGACTGCAGGATGTGGAGACGACGGCCGTGTCCCGCCGCTGCTCGTGGAGTTGGGCTGGAGGGACACCCACGGGAGTGAGGCAGCGAGGTCAGCGGCCGCCGGCGGGTTGCTGAAGGACAGCGACGTCGAACCGGCGGCGAAGCTCCTTGGTGCGGTAGGAAGTAGATCTAGGGGCGGCAGGCGGCGGCGGGACATGGGGCGGCGTGCCATGTCCATGGAGCTGGGGTGGCTGGCGGCAGCGGGGGGGCCGGCGGCGAGCGGCGAGGAATGGATGCGGACCTGGGTCATGCCGGGAGATGGGGCGGCGGATGGGAGATGGGGTGGCGGCGAACCTGGGGAGACGGGAGATGGGGTGGCGGCGGACGGGTGGATGCGGGATTTGGGATGGGTGCGGGAGGACTGGGGAAGCCGCTGGTTGTGGAAAGAAGTTTCTTTTTTAATAAATAATGTATTTCTTTTCTATAGTGAGCGCCAACACCAAAAACTGAAAGCGCGAACGCCAAAACTGAGAGCGCGAACCCAAAACGGAGACCGCGAAAGCCAAAACGGTGATCTCGTCTAAATTTTTCTGTGTGTCTCTAATTTTTCCGTGTGTGAATTGTCACTTACAGAAAAATGATACAATTTTTTCTGTGTGGTTTTGAATTTTTCTGTGAGTTTTTCTAAAAACACTCAGAAAAAATATAATTTTCCCCGTGTGTTTTGAAAAAATACATTAAATACTTGAACTAATCGATTTTCCAGTAGTGTTCAATCTATTACTAACCCACAATATCATATAATTTGTTGTGTTGTGATAGCTACTTTGGGACTGATTGAAAAGTTGGCGTTAAGCAAACATACTTTTTCAATGGTCGCTTTGACTATGAGGTCCCTTATAACTATCACAATCAGCACAAGTTCTGCCTGCTCATCATGCTACACTCAAGCTGTTAATTTGACAAGCTTCAATCCGAGGAGGTTGACTGCATATGAGATTAATATAATCAATGGTCACAAGTTTTTGACGTTGTTGAGAAACCGTTTTGCTCACAGAATGAAAGCTATTGTGGCTGAGTTTACATCTTGGAATAGTGCTCATATACATGAGATTTCTCGATGCTACATTCGAGTTTTAGTCATTATGGTAAAGTGTTCTGCTATTGTCTCGTGTTCGGTATGAGTCAGATCGATTGGCTAACGTCGAGAGTTGCTTTAACCTAAGCCCCCTCTTTTTCTATTGTCCATCAACATTTGAATTTGCATTTGTAAGACAAAACTGAAATTTGGTTGCTTCAATTTGATAGTGCAGGTCAAGAACACAATTAACACGAATATGAATAAGGCAGAGAAGAGGAAGAGGTCATCAATGGCAACTAAGTTTGAATGTTATTTTCTTTCGCTGGTGGAGACTAATGTTCAAATTGGAGTGGTGGAGACTTTGCTTACTCAGTTTAAATGTTGATTGGATGAATTGCTATTACTGTTATACTTTTTTTTTTTTTTTTGACAAAATCCTACTGTTTTTGTTTAAGTTCTAGTATCACTATCAAGTCTTTTCTTCGTAATAGGTTGAGACAATGTTTTTTTATTTCTCTAGTGTTAGTCATTCAAACAATGTACTTTTATTTCTCTAGTGTTAGTTATTCATGGTGATATAAACACTTAGCTAATAACTCCAAAAACCCAGCATGGTAGGAGAAACTAAAAGAGTTAAGCTTTATCTACTATATATAACAATAAATAAACTACATGACAAGAAAATAAAAGAAATTAAAATGCTCCCCAATATATCCCCATACCTACATGCATGGAACCTACTACACACATGTACGGTCGCGCAACATGTAGCTTTATGTATGCACGCAACAAGCAAGTGCATGCAACTCACAACTGATGAAGCCGGCATTGCATGGCATTGCATAAAGGGGAACAATGAGAGGATCTATTGAATGCGCCCCAACTAACATGAAAGCTACCGCCAGCATTCAGAGGGGATCCCAATGCAATGCAAGCAATCAAAACACTTTCTTCTTTGTATGCACTCGCATCATCATCCCGGGCAAAAAGAAAATATCCAAGCTAGTTTCCCTCTCGTCCGTCCGTCCGTCCGTCCCGGTTTAATTTGTGCGTACGGCTGTGAAGGAGAGGCAGAGAGAGTTGCCACCGCAGCACCAGTACGGATTAGCTTGGCAAGTTACTGCTACGACGACTACGGGGCGGCCGGGGGCTCCATGCTGGTGGTGGTGTGGTGGGCCGGGGAGCTTACGCTTGCGCCGGGCCGGGAACAGGAGGAGGGCCACATCAACTCAGCTGGTGAGGTGTGAGGTGTGAGGTGAGGTGAGAGGTGAGGGTGAGCGGCGGCAGAGCGCGATGGCGAAACGAGCTGAGGAGGGCAAAAACTAGGACCAGCAGCAGCTAGCAGCCCCACCCTCCTCCGCACTAGCAGCTAGGACGGACCGACGAGCCCGCCCGGCTCGCCTGGGCGCTAGCCACGTGACGGTGGTCCGGCGAGAGCTATACTAGCCCGTAAGCGAGTGTAATTATTGGCCCGAGAACAACTGCTTTCCCATCCAGAATCATTGAGCTAGTAGGTTAGAGGCTGCACTGCAAATATCTCTGACGCGCGCGCATGCAGCGGCAAAACGTGAAGGTCAGCATCTCAAAAGAGAGAAATGAAACAGAGCTGAGTACGTACGCTGCTGTAGTGGATATTGCCTTTACCTGCCTGTGCCTGAGCCATGAGAGTGTAGTGTGTGACTCCGGTGAGACGACAAGAATCATCGTACAGTTCGTTTGGCGGTTACATCATCACACAGTGACAGTAGAGCAGTAAAATTAAACGAAACGACTGATGATCGAGGACAGGCCGGCCGGTTAAGAGCATGCAACGCATGATGGCGCGCTAGGCCCAGCTTTGGTTGGATGGAGTAGTTTAGCTAGCTGCCGATGCACGTCGGCAGGGCGGAGGTATGGAGCGCTGCCCGGGCGCCAACCGACACGTGGCAGAGTACGGCAGGGGCCCTGCGAAAGCAACCGCCACGTGATGCCCAGCAGGCCGGTGTCAGAGGCCCGAAAGAGACCCTCCCTCTCGCGTCCCCATCCGTCCCCATCCCTCATCAAAACCCACAAGCCTGCCTGCCTGCCTGCCTGTGTACGAGTCTCCTATGCTGCGACGCACACGCTACTAGTCCTACCTCGACCCCCGCCCGCCTACCCGCCGCTTGCGAAGTTTCCAACCGACACATGGTGCAGTTGGCACCGCGGAAGACCCGACCCCGGGTCCGGGTCGGAGCCCCCCGATGCGCTCAAGCAACAGCGCCATGCATCATCACATAGAGTATCACGGCCGTCGCCGCCCCCCTGGCAACACCCAGCGTCGTCGCGCGCGCGGCGCCGTGTCAGTGTCAGTTTCGCGTGCAGCACAGCGCAGCGCAGCGAGTAATTTGGCAGCCGCCAGCGGATTACGTACATAATTAACCTGACCACGCCATGCGTGCCTCGCTGGCGCCGGCGAGCTGGTTGGCCGGGGATCAGTTAACTAATCGATCGGGCTCGTGGATTCTGCTGGTGCTAGTTGGGGGTGGCCGGGCGTCACGTGGGCGGGGACGGAACTGCGTAAAGCACGAGTGGGCACGTGCCGCGGGGATTCCGGGGACCCCACCCGCCTCGGGATCCTCGTCGCCCCTCACGTGATTCGATGCCGTTGCCGAGCCGTGCCGCACCACGCACGGCCGGCCGGTCCAGGCCACGCACTCGCCGCGCGCGCACCATGCACGCAGCATGCCGGCCAGGGCCAGGGGTTCTTGCTCGCTCTTTGGCTCTTGCTGTGGCTGTGCGCGCACACGCCGGCCGCCCGCTTTTCCGTTGGCCTCATTGGTTCTAGTATATACGCCCGGCCGCACTAGTACCCAAAAACACATTAGTGGCGGGCAAAAACGTTTAGTGGTAGGCAAAGACGGCGCCACTACTAACGAGCCGCCACATAATCGCGCTTCCGGCGTCGCCACGTAGGGCCTGCCGTTCGCGGCGGCGAATCTTCGCGCCACGCAAAAAAATCCGCGGGCGCGCGTTACGCCGCCCGCCACGTTAAGATTCTTTTGGCGGCGGCGAAGTTATGCCAGCTCACACGCTTCAATTTTTTTAAAAAAATAAAATACCAATATATATATATATATATATATATATATATATATATATACATATATATACACATGTATCAATCCATACACACATATATATAACACGTACATGTACTCTAATATACATCATATATATATATATATATATACATCGATTCATATATACAAAGTTTCACCGATCGATCGATCGATCCATTAGTTTATATCCAACATGTACTAGTTTCAATTACAACATATCCGCATAAACATTGCGAGCTATATGTTGACGGATGAAGATAGTCCGTAAGACCTAGCTCTTCCCATCTCCTTAGCGCCCAAACTCTAAAGACAGCCCTCCACTCACTCCGATTGAAGTACGGCCGTTTTTCGTGGAACTACCATGTCTAGAACGAACTTGCGGATGTTCGCTATCAGGTGCCTCGAACCGCATCTCGCCGGTTGCCTTTTGTATCACCCCCTATGAACGTGTTCCTTGCGTCCCTTGAGCTGTCGGTAGCTGGATTTGTACCTTCTACAGGGCCCGAGGTACTCACGGATCGAAGAATACACACAAGTTTGATCCGTCTGGTTGTTTGAGGCACCGCACACAATAAACCAAGTGTTATTAGTAATATCGAAGCTATAGCAAGGTAGTCGTACTAAGAAAAAACTATGTTTCATTTACGCATCGAAAATTTCGCTTGATTTTGAGTCTATCTCCATTGCGCTCCTTACACTTCTGGGATCAACGATCCCAAAGCAGCTCGATCCTTCAAGTATTTCTTGTAAGCGGTATTTAAATGCACTATATTGTCAACGATATATGATATTCGACTCTAGTATATAATTGCATAAGGAGTTCATCGATCACTTACAATCTCAAGATTTTTTCGAATTGTTGGTAGCCGAGCGGGTTCGTGCCTCGTAGTGAGTCAAAGATAACGGCCCTCCCGTCCTGAGGAAAGATCATGAAACAGATCCAATGTCCTACCATCCCCATTCCATATTGGTAAGGCGCCGTAATACATCGAGGCCCATTTTCCTTGACCTTTTTTCATCACCGATATGACGTATTCTCGCTACCTCCAACTTCTTAGCTCTTTCATTCTTATCCCGGATCTTCCTTCTTTTCCTCGTCCGTCAAGTTGACTGTGGTCGGGATGGTCCGCTCTTAGCTTATAACCGACGATCTGTCTCTCACAGATGTGCCATGGAGAGAGGTAAAGAACACCAGTGTTTAACCTCTGGTCGCATCGGGCGACAACCTACAAGGACATGTGGTCAGTGGCATAAGTACCTTTGAAAGAAAGAATCTATATACGGATGCAAGGGACATGTGCAAGTAAAATTGCGCTTACATCGTAAACAAGGTGACTTGGGCGACGTCAATGTCCTGTCGACGAAGTAGTCTCGACATGTCATCGAATGTAATCGTGAACTGGAGCTCGATGGGGTAGTGGAAGCACTCCTTAGGAAGAAGGACACCGGTTATACAATCCACGCTTTGCGCACTCCATGTACCATGCATGGAACTTTCGAGTCTCCCAGTCCTCGGCATCGATGAGCTGGGCCTTTGGGATCATGAACTTCCCAAACTCGAACGAGCCGGGGCATTCGTCCGTGACAAACCCCTTATAAGGTGGGGATTTTGGCCGCAAAAGCGGCGGTACAAATGTTAATTACCTAGGGTTGCGAAAAGGAGTAGCTAATAACTTATTACAACTCGTTGTTTCAGCGGTGCATACCTTTCGGATCGAATATCTATTTCTTTGGGCCTCCCGGGTAGCGGGTACTTGGGTGTCGCGACCTCCTCTTTATCGAATGTGTGCTTCTTCGGTCTTTGGGCGTTTGCTAGGTCGAGCTCCTTTCTGCTTCCCCCGGCGCTTGAGGTGTTGTCCATTGGAGGCCTTGAGTGTAGACGGGTGTCTCGCTCCCTACTCGCCTCGGGACTTGGCACCGTGTTTTTCGCCGGTTGCTTCCTCGTATATCGGCCGCCCTCATGTGCCCGGCTCCGAGCCGAGGTGTCGGCCCTCGAGTTGCCGGCGCCCGAGGTGCCGGCTCTTGAGGTGTCGCTCCCTTAGGCTCCCTCAGGTGCCTGCGATCGGGTGCCGCCTCCTAGGCTCCTCAGTCTTGGGCTCCTTCGTTGTCGGCTCCCGAGGCTCGTCTTGTGTCGGGTCCTTAGCGGGGGGGTACTGGAACCTTGAGGAGGGTCGTTGCCTCCGCCGTCCCCACCATCTTCATCATCATTGGAGGAGTCACCATAGGGGTCCTGGCGTGCTGGTCCGTCGTTGTCTTCTTTGTTGAGCCGGAAGGTGGAGTCAACGCGTCGACATATTCAGCTCAATGTCCACCTTCGCCCACGCACGTTGTAACACTGAGCAGCTCCTAGAGTGTTCACCTCGTTATGACCGGGATAGTCCGGCTCCCAGTCTTCATGTTACGGCGCCACGAACCCAATGTTGACTTCGACATTCGGGAGGGATCTCGTGCGCCAGTACTCTTTGCAAGATCCGGGAGGAAATACCACCCCCTTGGCCACTACCTTTTTCTTGCCCAACCCGCCGACGGTATCAACATATTGCATGGTGTCTCTTCGGTGATATCATCCACCGGGGTCCTGTCGGTCGGCAGCAGAGGTGCCGGGGTTCTTTGGGGTGGGCACCGGCATACCAGCGTTGCGGAACATCTGCTTTCCTGACTTGACCATCCGGGGGGTCGTTGCTCGTGAGGGCCTCTTTGATGGACTCAGTGATCATTTGCCGCAAGGCCTCATCACGCCCTTCCCCGTCTCGAACCCTCCTTGTACCTCTCGCCTCGTGTGATGCGAGGCGGCATCTGACCGCCACGAGCCCACCGTCGCCCAACTCTTCACGGAGCTCATGCCACGGGACGCGGCCGCGATGCTCGGAGTTTCCCAAGGCCGGCGTCGGATCGTGTCTCCGACGAATCTCGAGGGTCCCATTGTTCTTAGCCGTAGTGGCCTCTATGACCTTCTTCTCGACCTCCTTCATCTGGGCTTCGGCCTCTGGCTTCTTGGGCTTGTGGGCGTAGAGGAAGTCCCGGGTCCTTTCATCACAGCCCTCATACGGATCCGGCTCTCCAGCTTCCTGTCTTTTCCTTTCTTCCGCCCGCCACGCCGGCTTGTGTCCGGCGTGCACTCTAACACCGCCTGCAGTAGTGGGGGAAGTTTGTTCCGTTTGGCTAGCTCAGAGAACTTCTCGCTCTTCGCCTTTGCTTCGGGCATGTTTAGCCTTTTGCGTAACTCTTCCCATACTTCTTCTGAGATCATGTTGTACTTGGTGAAGGGTAGGCGTCCTTTCTTGTAAAAGTCTGCGTTGAGCCTATACTTCCAGTTCCGGAAGCTTCTTCCTGCGAGGAAGTTTACATGCTGCTCCACCTTTTCCATATCGGCGCCTGGCGGATACCGGAACCGTTTCAAAACCTCGCCAAACACCCATAACTTGTCGGTTGTTGGGGACGGCTTTCCATCTTCGATAAGAATGGAGACCTTATCCTTCACGAAAACACGACACCAGAGTGCCGTGCCGCGATGACTTCGGGAGGCGGCGGTGGCTCGCCCTGCGGCCCCAACTCTTGAATGACAAGGACCTCATTGATCTTCTTCGCCTCCCACGGTCTCCCCTTCTCCGCTTCGGCTTGTCTCCCTTTGCTTTGCCTCAAGAGGTGGCCGTGGGGCGAAGGGGGGGGTTGTTGCTCGAGTCGCTTGTGGAGGGAGCGGTGGTAGGCCGTTCAGCCTGTACTTCCTTAACCCGACGCTTCTTGCTTGGTGCTTCGTCCCTCGGGTTGAAATTAGGATCTTCTTCCTCCTCGACAAGTTTCCTTCTACCCATACACGGGGCTATAATGAGGCTCCGCTTGCATACTCGGGAGTACCGTGTCGCCGCCACTTCCGTTGCTAGAGCTAGGGCGACTCCCATTCAAGCTCAGGCTATTCTTGTTCATTCGCCTTTTCAAGCCGAGGTCGTTTCTTGTTCATTCGCCATTTCAAGCTACAAATATATAGTGCTTTAGTACTATAGTATATAGGAGGAGTACACAAGCGTAATTCAAAATTGCGAAAGAGAGAAATAAAAAGATTGGCTCGATATAGCCCCCTTGTGATCACATATCGCTTCTAAACTGGTTGCTTTGTACAAGCCGTCCCTAGTTTAGAAGCTTCCAAGTATAGGGGACATTCAATCATCATAGCCGCTGCCTCGGCCCAATAATTAAGTTCATTTCATTGCATATATGCCACTTGCCTCAAAGACTAATGGGTTCACATCATTGCATATATGTTGAAAAAAAATGACCCCATGCCAAGCTTAAAAAATAGTAGTAGAGTTTAGGGCAATATCGACATATGAGAAAGTGAAATAGTGAAATAGGGACCCAACAACCCCATGTAAGCTAAGAACTCAAGTTAATTAGGCCATCAACATTGAGATAGTGAAATAGGGACCCAAATGTACCAAGTCTAGCCAAGTCTAGGCAAGTTTATAGCCATCAACCCATGTAAAGCTAAGAACTCAAGTTAATTAGGCCATCAACTATGGTCAAGAGCCAAGTGTAGGTACAAGCAAGTTTGGATGAGTTTAAACATGAACGGCCCCGACACAAGCTTCTTCACGCCTCTACGCATCATCTCCTGGGGGAATGTTCTGCTTTTGGAGCCACTGGAGGAAAGTGCTCTTGTGTTCCTTCTCTGCCCAGTCCTTCGGACAGTTCTTGCGCTTGCTACTTGCACGGCGGAGCTCTTTGAGGTGCTTTTTCACGTATCCGGCCCATGATCACCAATTGATGAAGGATGCTGTAGTGAGCGTCTAGCACTTTGTCCCTATGTATGTCGGTGCGTGCTTTTCGCCCGCGCACCCCATCCCCGAGGTTCTTCCTTCATGTTGATGCACTGGAAGCCCAATAGCCCTCCCATCTTTTATGTACTTCACACACCAGTTCACGGCCTCCCCGGCTTGTGTATGCCTCGATCATAGAGCCCTCTGGGGTAAGCGCGGTTATGATTGAATCGATTGAGGGTAGACATTAGTCGCCGCTGGTCCACATCGCCGTAGGTACACGGGCCCCAGCTGTTCAATCTGGATCAACCATGTGCATCATCAGGTGTGGCATAATGTCGAAGAACGACGGTGGGAAACACATCTCTATCTGGCACATTGTTTCAGCGATGAACTCTTTCAGCGCGGGCAGATCTGCTTTGGCAATTACCTTCTGGTTGATTTGGTTAAAGAAGTATGAAATCCTTGTGACCACCATCTTCACGTATTTTGGACGAACAGCTTTGATCACAATTGGAAGGAACACCGTCAGCATGATGTGAGCATCGTGCGCGTTGAAGTTCGTCATTGTGAGGTCTTTCATGGATACCAGACTCTTGATGTTGGAAGAGAAACCCGTCGGTACCTTGATACCCCGCATCAACCGACACATAGCCAACTTCTCGTCGCTCGTTAGGTTGTAGGCCGCACCTGGGAGTTCGACTTTACCGTTCGGAAGCCGTGTAGCGTGAATTTCCGGTCGGATGCCCATGTCAACAAGATCCTGACGTGACTTCACACCATCCTTCGTCTTGGTCTTGATATCCATCAGGAGACCGATCGTGCTTTCGAAGACATTTTTCTCAAGGTGCATCTGATCGATCGCGTGGGGTGTATGCAGTATCTTCCAGTACTTTAGATACTTGAAGAAGATTGATTTGCTTCTTGAAAGGAACGGCCGGAGGCGCCCTTCCTCCGTTTATCCCTCTTTCGCTTCTTTGTCTTGGAGGTGCCGTCTTCCTTATCATCGTCTTTCTTCTTCTTCTTCTTTCCAAACTCGCACTCCAAGTCCTTCACCATGTCAAACACCTTCGGACCATAACTAGTCGGTGCTTCTACCGAGGTTTCGACTTCGCCCTTGTTGTCAAAGTACACATTCATTTTGGATCTCTGTACCTATGCTTGCCGCAGAGGAAGCGCCTGGTTCCATGTACACGATTTTGCCGGATCCCTTCGGGTAAGTGGAGCAGGTTTCTTCAATGCAAGCTACACAGGCGGTCTTCCCTTTAATCTGCCCTGATAATGAAAATAGGCCGGGTAATCGGTGATGGTGACAAAGATGATGGCACGAAGAGTGAACTTCTCCCTTGCGGCACGCGATCAAACATGCTGACCCCATCATCAAACAGTACCTCCATCTCCTCCATGAACGGCTCCGAACACATCTATATCGCTGCTCGGGGCCGCTTCGGTCCAGAAATGAGCATGGTGAGCAAAACATACCGCGCTTTTGACAAAGATGTGGAGGTAGATTGTACATGGTGAGGACAACCGGCCACGTCTTTGTCGCGTCTTGCTTTCCAGTCACCGAATGGGTTCATTCCGTCGGTACTCACGCGAACCGAACGTTCCCGGGCTCCTCTGCAAAGTCGGGGTAGGCGGCGTCGAAGTCTTGCCATCGCTAGCATCCGGCGGGGTGCCGTAGATTCCGTCATCCTTCACACGATCGCTAGATGCATGCCACGCCATGTGCTTAGCATCCTCGGGGTTCCCATAGAGAGCCCGCGGGCGATCGGTGGCCGGAAGGTACCACATTGATAGTCTTTGGGCGTTTCCTCTGCGTGTAACCTTCCTCTTCCTCGTCCCCGTTGACATGATCTTCTTCGCGGCGCCTTGGTTTTCTTCGCCCCTTCTTCTTCTTTCTCGCCCGTCCTGTTTCCTCATCGACGTCATCGTCCACGCGACATCCGGCATTCCGCTTGTATCGACTAAGCGCCACAGTCGCGGACAAGCGGTCAAATTCTCGTCTTGATCGCCCGATATAGGATACAATGGTTGGGGCGGGCATCGAACTTCTTCACTTTCATCGCCACCGGGCGGATCAACTTCTTAGCGCGATACGTGCTAGCGGGAACCTTGTTAGGCGATGGATACGTCGAGGCCGGGTAACTTACGAGCTCATTGAAGCTAGTGTCGGACCGACCATGGCGAGACTTCAACATCGCAAGTTCAGGGGTAAAACTCGGCGCCGTGCAACCCTCCGGACCGTCTTTGTAAAGAGGATCAACTGGCTCTTTGCTTCATCGTTTGAAGTTTTCCAACCATCTCGGGCACCCAAACAGAATGTCGCCCTCACCGAAGTCGGTTGACCAAATCTTCAAAACCCGGGACATCCTCGGGCTACGTCATAGGATTCTCCTGCTCGCCGTCCCCTCCACCACCACCACTGTCATCGTCGTCATCATCGACGTCAGCCGTGGTTTCGAACAAATCTGATGGAATTGGACCGGCTGGTGGACTTTACAGTACTTTGCATCGGCCGGGGGCGCCTCGTGCTGGATCGGCCGGTGGATCGAAGGGTGGAACTTCTTCGCCGTGAAAAGTCCGGACCAAATAGTCACCGACGAAGCCATGCATGATTAGGTGAGATCGCACGACGGTGTCAGAGAACGCTTTCAGATTCTTGCATTTTGCGCACGGACAGATGATCAGCCTCTGTTGAATTATCTCGCTGTGTCGCTTCGCTCGAGCAACAAACTTCTTCACCTCATCAAAGTATTCGTCATCAACCCTCTTCATCTCATACATCCAGTGGGCTCGGTGCCTCTCCATCCTGATCGATCCCTGCTCTTCCAAAAAGCTAATTAGTGCCGTTACATAGTACTCAAACCAAAAAAAAAAGGAGAAGAAGTCCCACCGAGATCTAGATCTAGAGAAAGGCAGTTTTCTATCTCCTCCAAACCAAAAAAAAAAAAAAAAAAAAAGTTCCACCATAGATCTAAATCTAGAGAAAAGACAGTTTTTCTCTCTCCTCATGTGTCTCTAGATTTAGAGAGGGATGAAAAAGAGGGAAAGAAAGAAAGATCAAAAGAGGCATTAACTGACCAATTAGTGTCTTCTCCTCCACCAAATCAAAGCCAAAACACCCAAATCAAAGTTTTTGTCGGTTTTTGGATCAAAACTCTCCCCACACAAGAGTTGGAAGAGGAAGTTCGTGGAGAAGATGAAGAGCGGCCGTCCAGTTATATAGGTTGCGGCCTTTTGCGTGGCGGGCGCCTAATATGCCCGCCACGCCAAAAGAAGCGTGGCGTGGCGGGCGCGCACCGCAACGCCCGCCACGGTTAATATCTTTTACGTGGCGGGCGCGTTGCGGCGCGCCCGCCACGCGCAAAAATCTTTTGCGTGGCGGCGCGCCGCCACGTAAAAGAGCGACCCGGAAAGAAGCGGGGGCGGATCATTTACGTGGCGGGCAAATGCGCCCGCCACGGAAAAAGATCTCGGCCCCTCGCAAAAAAATCAATTCGTTACTAGTGCCGGCAGCTCGATCGGCGCCGAGCAGCTAACAAAATGCACCATATATGCCTCCTCGTGAAATTGCAGTATGCATGGTTGTTTTTCTTTCTTTCTCTACAACGAAATTCTGTATTTAATCAAGTTTATGTTACCAAAAATAGTGGACTTCCTTCCTTTAGGGTACAAATCATATATAATAATGGAGCTGATCATCGCATCGATGCAGTTGCGAGGGTGGCGTCAGACAGGGCAGTTGTTTCATGTATGGCATATGCATGCAAGCACTGGTAGGGGGAATTGAAGTAGTACTACGCGTACCACAAAATAATACATGGTCTACAGTATACTAGATACCATTATTGGTAGTAAACTATTACCCATTGTCAGGCATTTCCTTAATACTACTACTATAAGCCTTGGCTTGTGACTTTGAAAGTAATTTAAGTTCCTTCAAGTACTGCCTGTACTGCATGCAGCTTCCCTTCCTAATTTTTTATATACCTGCTGTAGGTGAAACTTCATTCATCTCAGGAAGTCAGTACCATACAAACATACCACGCATGCCTGTTGTACCATGAATTCATGATAGGTGTGAACTTTGTACAATGGGATGTCGCAGAGAAGCAACACTAACGAGCTAGCTAGACAGATGCCCATGCACAAGCTAGCCCCACATGTCAGCTGCTCATCGCCGGCCCCTACCTATATAGGTGCTTTGTCTCCCTTTGTACACAATATATGCGCGCGCATATTGACTGATTGAGTGGTGGGTGCAGGACGCAATAACGAGAAAAGAGGGTGCGTGGTCCTTCCAGCCCTACTACGTACACAATGCAAGTGAAGTGAACGGAGGTGGCAGGAACAGCTAGCAAAGCCATCCTCTCGTAAATTTCTCATGTCCATGACGACCATACAGCACTGTACCACCCTGCTCCACCTCCGCACCGCGCGTGGTCCTTTTCATGTGGTCGCAAAATGGCAACCATCCCATCCATTATGAGCCTAGATCATCAATGGTCTCTTTGTGCATGCAATGCGGCTTGGGATTCTAATTAGTTTGCGCTCACATAGCCCTCATCATGCTAGCTAGACAAGAACATGTTTTTCAGAAATTGGAGATAGCAGGACGCACGGACAAAATCAGTTGTATCATTAACGATGACAGTCCTGCGATCGTACATGTTAGTTGAGATATCCGACATGTCGCCCGTATACGTGCTAATAATTGTCAAGACTCAGTGGTGCTACTATTACGTACGCTTGTCGCTGCTTGAAACAGAGACATGTTGTGGAGCTAATATAGCTAGCAACAAACCCTCAACCACATTAAATGAAAAAAATGTTGTTAGTGTATTTTGTCTTTAATTTGATATATAATTTGGATAGTGCTAATTATTCTTTTGGAAAGCGATGTACTCGCTATGTTCTAAATTATAAGTTGATTTGATATATAATACAAGGATATATATATGGCTCTAAATAGATAATCATTAGGTACCATAAAGGTTAGTCTCTTTTGTATAAATTTAATCAAACTTAAAACTCTCCGACTATTCAAAAAACAGGCAGGACCAAGAGAGTAGCACACACGCATACCACAGTGGATCAAGGACGTGGTAGTGGTACGGAAGCGCGAAATGGAAGAACGGCCAAACGGGCGTCCACGTCTCGGGCCGGAGGCTGGGGGGCAGCGTGCAGGGGATATCATTGTGGTGGCGCCGGCTTTTCGAGAGCGAAGTGGCTGCGCACTAGTACGGAGCACAGCACTGCGGGCTGGTGGTGGTGGTATCTCTTGTCGTTTTTACGGTTTTTACTAGCACTACTGGGCCCAGGTCGGCGGTGAAAGAGAGGAAAAACAGCTAGGCACTGTTCATGTCTTGTACTACGTACTCCCTCCGTCCCTTATTAGATGTCGCTATGGGGTGCGTGCCGGCCAAACTTTCTCAACTTTTACTAGGTTTGTAAAAAATACGTGCAATATTTATATTTTTAAATAAATTTGTTAAAAAACTAGACTTAAAGATCTTTCCGATTTACTAATTACTTAGCATAAATATTTATATATTTTGAAAAAATAATAATTGCAGTTTGAAAACGGATTTTTCGGGGGCGAGAATGACATCTATTTAGGGACGGAGGGAGTACTACTAGTCCACTACAATTGGCCCCATGCATACATGTCGCCATGTTATGCTTCTCACTCTCTCCCGCTCGTGAATGAACGAACTCATGAGCTCATGGGAGGGATAGCCGAGAGACGAGAAGAGAGGGAAAGGATAAGATGGGAGGTGAGAGAAACGAGGTGAGCACGTCGTACGGGCAACGGTGAACGAACGGTGTGAGGAGTTAAGAAATGGAAAGGGCACTCAACAGTGAGTGAGGAGAGAAAGTAGGAAAACGCGAAGGTGGGGACTGACTGGCGCTGCCGCCTGCCGGGCCACAAACCAGAGGCAGGAGCAGGGGTCCCCTCCGTTCCCATAGGCAGGCGCCGACACTCCACGTTGCCTTGACGTCAACAACCTGCCCTGCGCGGCCTTTACCTGCGGTAACTACCACCGCAAGCAGCCAATGCAATGCAGCGACAGGCGGCCAGGCCCCACTCGACGACGTCGTTAAATTCCCTGCGCACACTCACCTCACCTCACCTCAGCTCATCATTGATTACTGCATGGAGGTTGTGTCAGTGTGTCACACACAAGCGAAAGTGACTGATGTCCGTCCGGTGTACAAGTCGGAGAGATACTCACCGTTGCAGTAACATTATCTTATCTTATCCGAACTCTGAGCGTAAACGCCACTCCAGCGGTGACGACCTCCGTTCGTTCCCATTGGTTCACCTCCATAATCTCCCCCAACCCAATTTCTTATCTTTACTCGTCAGATCGGGAGCTGTCACTGACAAACGGTCCCTTGGAGATCGATGGGTGGATCATGACAAGTCCACTTGTCGAAATCCTAACGATATAGAGTATACTCCACAGTTTCATTAAACCCAACTATAATTGGCCTGTTATTATAACAAACAAACATGTATATTTACAAAACGGAGACAACACGTACCTAGCGGTGGTGCTAGCTACAGTAGCTAGCTAGCTCACTCACACTACTGCTCACTCACTCTCTTTTCCTCTTTGGACGCACAGGAGGAAGCGTGCCGGATATAGCTATATAGGTTGGCTAGCTAAGCATGCCTACCTACCTTTTGACCGGACTCAAGAGTGTCAGTTAAGCTAGCTGTAGTCAAGTCGAGACAGCTCACTTTGCAGGCTACTAGCTGTGATCGATGTGCGCGGCGGACCAGAGCCAGAGCCTCGCTCGCTGCTGCTTCCAGCACTAGGAATTATGCTGCCTGCTGCAATATCTTATGTGCCGCGAGCAGCGCGCTTTAGGCATGTGATTTCGGTGTGATCGACCACGATCACACGGTGTGGCCGGCAGGCACACCGTTGGCTTATTTCTCCATTGACAATCAACCAATATACATATTGAGCTAGCCCACGCACTCGAGATCATTAGTTTTTGCACAGTTTGACTAGCTGATTATTCCATAACACTATAGCTTAATTGCTCCTATATATATATGCACAGTCCCACTACATACTCCGTCTAGCTAGTGTTAGCAGCCGTAGTAGGCATTACGTGTGAATGTGTGTGATGGGAGTACAATACTGCTACCAGTTATTTGAGCTTGAGCTGTGGTTACAGAGAAATCAAAAATCACGTACAATAGGTATATGTCCATCCACATGTAGCTACGAGTGCTAGCTAGGTTAAAGGTTTAAAAGAGGCTCTTTAACTAACTTCCAGTTACTTTAATCGTGAGAAATCTGGGCAGATCCCGTGGCTTCAGCTAAATGTTACTACTAGCTCGTACAGTAGTACTTTCCTCCTAGTACAATATGACACGCATGAGAGACAGCAGAGAGGTGAGAAGGGTACCGGTGGGGGAGAGAGCTATCACTAGTAGCGCGTAAAACGACAGCTTCGCATCATTAGCTCACGTATCAATATTCCGTGTGTGTCAGACGCACCATGTGTCAACATGTCTAGTGTCGGGCTTTGTCCCAGTAGTGTACGTGATGCACATAATGCGTGGAAGCTTTCTTTTCAACCTGCTGCAGAGGCAGAGCAGCTAGCAAAAGCTGGCTCTACCCCACCCCCAGTTTAATTGGCCGGCCAAACTGTGTGTTACAGCGAGTAATAATCAATGAGCCTGATCAATTCACCGTACGACAAGCTAGTACCACACGCCCGGCAGGCTTCTGTCATCGTACGAACCGGCACCGCTGATCCATCGTTAACCGAAAGGCAACACAACAGGTCCATCGAAATTTAGTACTAGGAGTAGTACCTCAGTAGTCCAAAAAAAAAAAAAAAATACAATTCTTGATTTAGATGAAATAAAAAAGAATATAGGAAAACTATTTAAAATTGTAAATATACTATGAAACTATATTTCTGTTTGTGTATTGTAGCAAATGAGATGAAAAATTTAGATACCAATTAGTTACTTTATATCCCTCCACGGCTTTTTGGTATTAGAAATCGTTTAGGACAAATGACACTTCGGTCTCCAAAACACAACTTTAACCTCTTGTTATTATAAAAATATTTATGAAAATATGATATATGTATACTTTTATCAAAGTATTTTTTTAAGACAAATCTATTCGTATAATTTTCATATTTACAAAATCAACAACTTAAAAGTTATTGATAATTTATATTTCCCAATGTTTGACCAAAAACCTTTGTCCAAAAACGACTTCTAATACCAAAATGAGGAGTATTATCTTTTGTAATGGTAGAGATAGGTAACTTTTACCTAAAAACCTTAGGGTTCACCTTAAAGTACCTTTGAAAATGAAAAAGTAGGTAATTTAGATACAAAGTTAGAGAGTTATTTTCAATTATCGCTTGTAATGTGGAGGTTTTGAAATGTTTTTCATAGTGAAAATGGGTAATTTAGTTGTAGCTTTTTCTTAGTAATAGTAAAATGAGATTTGACTTTTGCTATTTATCTGTTGACAGATTCAGGTTTCTATTCGTTTGAATCTGATAGTTAACACTCTCGTAAGATTTTAAATTGTTTGACTTTTCAAAAATCGTTGTTACGGTGGGAGCATGATGCTAGGGGGCAGTGGTGCGAGAGCATATGCGCCGCTGTGTGCCGCGAGTTATGAGCACTGCACTTATCGGAGCCAAGCAATGTGAGATGCTTCCGGAAGGTTTCGCCTTTACGCCAGTTGCATGCGTTGTTGCCCGCGCGTCGACGTAGCTAGGAGTGCTACATACGCCCGCCTTGATGGCACATGCGCAGTCGCCGCATACCGAAGCATGGACGCAGGCGGCAGCGGCAGGCCGCCTCTGGCTCTGGCCGGGAGAGAGTTAGAGCAAGCATTTCTTAGGGCGAAGAGAAGTCCACGTCAACGAAAACAGTGCCACGTTAGGAGAGAGACTGCGCAGCGGGCGCTTCATGCGCAAGACCCGAGAAAAAGTTTCTTTCCCAGCCAAGGTGCTGCCGGAAGCAGGCGCATGCAAATTCGTATTGGTGCTCACAGGCAAACAATAAATGCTTACCGTCGGCTCTTGCATTGAACCATTATACGATACGGCGGCAGTGAAGACGGTTTGTGACGTGGAACTGTATAACGCCGGCTAGCCGGCTGGATTATTATCCTTGCTCTTATGAGCCTCTGCTTCCCCTCACCGGAAAAGGAAAAGATTCCTCGGTGCCGGGGGCCGGCGCGGCGAGCCCGGCCGGCCTCCCCTCCCAAATCCGTCGAAACGAGTTAGCCAACCGCCGGGAGGGCTAGCTAGCTAGCTTTATTGCATGCCGAGACCGGCAAAGACGAGCGGCTAGGACGCCGAAGGCGCCAATAAATCAGTCCATCATCGGCCGGAAACGAACGGCAGTCACTTCCGTGGCTTGGAATGGAGCTCAAGCCGGGGCAGGGCAGGGGAAATTGACCGATTAACCATTCTCGGTAGCGGCGATGCGTGGCAGACTTTTCCCCGCTGCCGCTGCCGTGCCTGCCTGCTGTGTACGAATGCCCCTGCGAGGCGAGCAGCATTGATTTCCGCCAGGATGCTTCGGCATCCACTTCCATGGACACTTGCACAGGCTACAGCTCATGGAGTCACGTGGCCGTGTGCATGCATTGCGGTTAAAGTAACAGCAGGATTATTTTTTTCTTTTTTGACAAAAAAAATACTGGGACTGCTGCTAGTGGTACAGTGGTACAGCCAGTAGCTAACGGAATTATGCCAAGGCCGCCCAAGGGTGTGTGTGAATGACTGCGTGTGAGACGAGACGAGTGGTGGTGGGCAGAGAGAGAAAGAGTGCATGGGACGGGGCACGTTGGGGCCTGCTGCCGTGCTGGGCTGCAGCTTCGTCGCCCCTCGCTCGCCCCTCTGCACTCCAAATCTAATTCTATATGCCCTCCGTAATCGCACCTCTCTAATGCTATCTTATGCACAGCTTTTGTCAAACATAGTTTTGTGCACACACATGCTCTCTCTCCTCCCATCACCTCTATATTAATTACTTCGCAACAACCCCTTCCTCTGTTACTGGTGATCAAGTGACTGGAGCCCCTCCCCGAGAGCTCAGCTCAGCACTATTTCTTCCCCCTCCTCACACCTCTCCCCCTCTCATCACTCCACTCCTCTCCTCTCCTCCATTCCCTCCCCCTCCTCTCTCTCCCCTCACTCACTGAGACTAGGCTAGCTAGCTCGTACTGGAACGAGCACTGTCACTTTGCTCGTTTCAAGGAACTGCCCTGTGCCAATTAAGTAGCGGTACGTCGTACGGTTAGCTCATAGATGGCGTCGGAGTGGGAAATGGCCGCCATGGGGGTGGAGCTCGGCATGGGAATGGGCACGTACCACCACCACAACGCCTCCAGCATCACCACCGCGCCGATGAGCAGCCACCACAGCGGCTACTCCACGGCGCACCACCACCACCATTACTACGGGATGCCGCCCATGGGTGGCGACGCCATGCGCGTCGACGACCTTCTTGACCTCTCCACCGGCGCCGGCGCCCACGACTTCTTCCCCACCGCGGCGGCGGCCGCGGCCACGGACAAAGGGCACCACCACTCGGGGGCCATGGGTGAACCGTCACCCACTGCCAACTCGTCGGATCACCAGACGTCGCTCCTCTCCTTCGCCGATGAGTTCTACATACCCGTAAGTGCTCCACCAAAAAAAAAAAAAATTAATGATCCCACACCTATATATAGCATATATATGAATGTGTTACCTACTGTACTTAGAGAGGTTTCAATGCATGACAAGCTAGCTAAACAAAAAAAATATATAATTGTGATGATTCAGAGCGAGGAAGCTGCGGAGCTGGGTGGCTATCCAAGTTCGTGGACGACTCCTACTCCGACATGCCGAATTACTCGTCGGCCGCGCACGCCGCAATGGCCGCGGCTGCTAACGCGGCGGCAGGCAATGGAGGAGGAGGCAGCTCGGCCGCTGGTCAAGACAGCTGCGTGACCGCGGCGCCTGGCCGCGGCGCGCGCAGCAAGCGGTCCCGCGCGACCGCCGTGGCAGCCGCGGCGTGGCACTCCCTCGTGCCGCGCCCACCGTCGCAGTCGTCGCCGTCGTCGTCCTGCTCGTCCTCGGACTTCCGTCGTCGAACAAGCCGGCACGCCCGAACGGCAACGGCAGCCGCGGCAAGAAGAGCCCCGCGTGCCCCGGCGGTCCCGCCGCTGGGGCTGGGGCGGAGGTGGGCCTGGAGGGCGGCGTGCGGCGGTGCACGCACTGCGCGTCGGAGAAGACGCCGCAGTGGCGGACGGGGCCGCTGGGCCCCAAGACCCTGTGCAACGCGTGCGGCGTGCGCTTCAAGTCCGGGCGGCTGATGCCCGAGTACCGGCCGGCGGCCAGCCCCACGTTCGTGCTCACGCAGCACTCCAACTCGCACCGCAAGGTCATGGAGCTGCGCCGCCAGAAGGAGCTCATCCTCATCCGCGGAAGCCACCGTGACGCCGCCGCCGCAGCTGCCGCGGCGGCGGCCGCAGGATCCGCCGGGCCAAGGCCGGAGCTCATGTTCCGTGACTACGGCGTGTGTTAATTAGCTGCATGCATGCCCGGCAAGGCAACCGGAAGCTCGCGTCGTGCATTGCATTTGCATGCATGGAGCTTAGATCCTTTTGCGAAATTCTGCCGTTTCTTGCTTGCTTTTTTTTCTTTCTTTCCCTGCGTATTATTCCAGATATTTTCCATTTTCTCTTTTTGTTAATTATTAAATTGTTGGTACCTACTCTACCTCCTCCGATCCCTGCGTTCTTCTAAGTTCTATGAGAGATCAATGAATTCTGTTGGTATAAATTGTGATAATTTTGTGATTAATCATGCTCCTAAACCCTCATGTATCGAGTACACATGATTGTGATTTAGCAAGCCAAGCATATTTGTTATGGCACGGGTTCGGTCCGTACTAGCCCACTGGTACGACGTGAGCGCGTGCCGTCTTCCTTAGTTGAGTGACAGATCCTCAACAATTTTCAAAGAAAGCGAAACCATCCATGTAAAGAAGCACTTTGAACCCTCCACTACACCTGCATACTACTGTCTCTTAATTTTTACCTGATGAGATTTTTCTCTTTCAGGTCTCAAAGCTGCATGCACGAAGTACTTTGCTGATTAGGTCGTTGCAACAGCTTTCTTCGTGGTTATTACTCCTACTCCATGCGTCTTTTTCCCTCACTCACTGGTAGTAGGTCTAAGCATTTTAACGGAGGGAATTAAACGAGAGATAGAGAGAGCCGAGAATGGTGGGTGGGCCAGCACGTGACTTGGCCCTATGGTGGCCTTTTTGGCAGGGGAAAGAGTGGGCAACGTTCCCGTCACGTGACGGTGCCTCCCCTCACCTCCTCCATCCATATTATTATCATGCCATCACCCGGCCATGCATCTTTCTTTTTCCTTCTCTCCTCACTTATTAGCATCACGCAACCGTCTTTCTCCTCGACTTTTCTCGGCGTCTGTTTTCTCCGTGGGGCTACACAAAAGGCAGGACGAGCAAAGCGAGCTCGGGGCCGACCTCCTTGTGGCCATGGTGCATGCGACCTCTGCCGACTTCCATGTGGCCGTGGTCTCCGGCTCCGGTGCCCGTCCGTATATTGTGCCGCGTTTGGTTGGCCTGCTGCTGTACGCCTGCACTGTCCGTACTAAACAAACCATGTTCCGTGTGTGCACAAAGTCGTAACTACATCTAGTTCTTTACGGTTACGGACAGTATGTGTAAGTTGATTATTAGTACTAGCAAACATGAGCTTGTACAATCTTAAATCAAATAAATTTCAAGGCCAATGCTACTGCAATATAATGAATCAAGAGATAATTATTTTTGTGGCCCTGAAAAAAAATGCCACTTTGGTATATGGCCTTTTTTTCGAACTTGCCTCTAGCCCTATAATGAAATTTGATTGTTGTCTATGGCCTCCTGTTTGTTTTGACCACTTGACGGAGTTAAGTCAGATGTAAAAAGACTGTGTTGCCCCTAGCCAAAAAAAGATAATTATATGCAAATAAAGAAGTTTATATTTCTTTTTTCTTCCCTTTCATGTTCTTCTCTAGCAGATCACGACAGGACCGCAGGAGACGGGCTCTGGGCCTGCTGTTGGAAGGCCGATGGTAGAGAGAGCAGGCCTGCTCGGCGATGAGGTGCTCGATCACACCCGCGGGATTGCTCGGCTCGGGGCCGAGATGGTTCCCCGGTTCCCACCTGCGTGCACGCGTAGGGACGCGACGGATTTGGTGCTAAGGACCTATTGTGGTAGCGTTCTGCCTCCTCCCGGTCACCATCCTTGTCCTCGTCGTCGGGCTGTGCCCCGAGCGGTGGTCCACCCCGAGGGAAAGCGCAACAGGAGCCTGCTGCTACTACGCCTCTGTTGCAGCCACCGACGCGGAGCAACCTCGAGTCCCCGGAGGTGCCCCTGCCCCTTTTTCTCTAACCTGTTCCCTCGGCCCTAGTGGGTGCGGCGGAAGCATAGACGAATAGGTAAGCAGAAGGTCATTTTGTTCATTTCATGTGCCAACAATTGGGGAGACTAATAGAAGACCCTAACAGACTTGACATAAGGCCATAGAGGCAACCAAATTTCATTCCAGGGCCATAGAGGCAAGTTCGAAAACATAAGGCCATAGACCTAAGAAGCATTTTTTTAGGGCTGTAGAAGTAATTCTCCCTGAATCAATCCTTTGTGGAAAATGGATAGGATATTAACTCTATTTAAATAGGCCTAGTTGTAATAAGAAAAATGGCACCTTGCTAAGGCCATCAACGAGTTTGGTGATCGAGTGACGAGGTAGTTTTTGATAAATGTAGACCAAAAACTTTTTTAAGGTGATTTTTGGAGGAACGCATTGGCTTCGAAAACGGGCTAGATTGCAGAGGCATGATGATCTTCGGGATTAGCTGATCCTAGTTGGACAACATCTAGAGATGCCAGCTTTGGAGTTCTTTGAACCTAATGGCTGGCAGTCATCTAGGCATATTGGTCATGCTTAGTCAAAAATTTTCTTCATTTCAATTTTCCATCTATTTGGTTTCGAGCTGGATTATTTTCAGCCAGATTATTTGGCTTTGGGCATAACTTTGTAATAATTAACCTAATTCTATCAATTGATAGATAAAGCTAGACATAAATTATCCATTATCTAAAAACGATCTATTGGACTAATCTTCTACGCTAGTATACAAGGTTTTTGTGCTATGGATGCAATGATGTATTTGAATAAAAGCAATGGTGAAAGTTCAAGTCATCAACATCTCAAAGGTGCTAGCTGTCTTGGTGATCCTAGAAGACAAGAAGTCCAAGAGACAACAAGTATAAGAAGCTTGGACGGAAAGATATGAAGAAATTGAACATGGGACAAAAGGATGGATAAATGGGTAATGTCTCATGATTTTAGATCAACTTCAATTGATACAATATTGATTCAAATTTCTAGATTTTGTTCATTAGCTTTCCAACAAGGGACAAGATCACCAAAATTGGAGTTCAGATCAAAAAGTCATGCCCAAAATACTAAAGTGTGTCATGTTGAAAACTGAGCCACGAACTTCAATGATAATTGTGAAGCTCTGATGCTAGAACTCTTGTGACCATTCAAAGTATCTATGACATCCATTCGTCCAACAACTAATTTTGCCCACCAAAAAGCTCTGATGCTACTATCCAAAGCGCCGATGCTCACTACAACTGTCAGGCCCCTACTTTAATGGGTCCTTAATCTCATGTATTTGTGCCAGGATCACGCACAAATACGTCTATTAGTAACAGATGATGGTACACAGGTTTAAAGGAAAAAATCCGAGCTTTATTAATATAGGATAAAAGGTCTTACAATGACGACTAAGGTGGTCACCGATTTACAATATCGAGTTAGCCAACCGAGAAGCGGTGGATTAACTATGTGTCCATAGGCAAACTTGAGCATGGACGAAACCCTGGGCTTCAACGTCTTTCTCCTACATAAATGTTGACGGTAGTTATTGTCAACTTTTTAGCATGAAATGACAGATCATTTGAGAACAAAAACAATAGAAGATAGGGTTTATAATAATAATTTCCACAAGTTTTGTATACACTCAGTTTTACAGGTGAACTCTGGAAAACACCAGAATAACAGAGAGAAAAGAGGAGAAATAGAGAAATCGATGAAAAGGACCAAATCAGGGCGATTAGTATAAATTACAAGGGTCTAAAGGACAAAAGAAGACAGCTCGCGAAGGCCAGGGCCCACCTGTTGACAGGTGGGGCCGCGCGGCACCCCTAGGGATCCATGTGTCCTACATCTAAAACCTTCTTACAACCGGCCTATGGAGTAGATCTACACCGTCCAATCAAGTCGGTTTGATCCAAGGGCTAAAATTAATCCTATGGGGCTATATAGGCAAGGGCAGACCTCACCCCTAAAACCATAATTCAGTATTGATAATTCAGTTGAGAGTCTGAATTCTAGTGATCAAGTCCAGAGCCATAAACCCTAGTTCTTCATAGTAGTTCTAGATCTAGAGAGATTAGCTACATAATAGTAGATTAGAAGGAGATCCAAGTCTAGGAAGACTTGAGCTTGGATCTGTCAAGGTGCATGTTTCATAGGTACATTATTATATCTTTTGATATATTTATTACCCAAGTTCAACTATGATATTATTCTTTATCTTTATTATATTATCTATTGCATTGTTAATTGTTTGCTTTAATATGTCTAGTAGAGTTATATATTTATTATGGATTGCATGCTTAGGATTGTATAGCTCTCATCTTATAACGTGCAAGATAGGTGTTATAAATTATATAAGCGTGGTGCTTATATATGTTATATCTACAAATGCCCTCTTTATCTTTGGGTCGGTGGGGTAGATCGTAGGGGTTCTGAGACCTATTGAGTCCTCTGTAATCCTCCCCTCCCCCCCCCCGTATAGATAACGGTAGGTGCAGTAATGGTGCGTGTCGAAGAAGGTGAAGATCTCATTATTGAATCCTTCCTAGTTGATGACCCTTGAGTTTGATATGAAGTAGTAGTATTAACAATGATAGCTAGATGTTTCCACTAATTAGAGTTTAGCAATAGCATGTGATGATAGTTACTCATTAGTAAGTTTTCCTTATATTACCCATGTTAGTCCTTAGGCTAGAATACTCTACTGAATCTTAATTTTATGATGGCTTGATCCATGTATTTATCATTTATCTTTATTAGCATTTATCATATATATCTTTATCATATTTATTATTTTATGTGACATTAACCCTGTTGTTGAGTAGAAGCATTAGCATTATTGGTTTTAGACATTCCATACATAAGGACATTATTAGTGTGATGCATTAGTAGTTTGTAGATCTCTTCCTTGTGGATTCCACACTCTTACTCATTAAAATGTTACAATGGTATTTATTATTCTGTTCCCTTGCGAGCCTTGTTCTATATTGTTTATCTTATTCTATTTTCTACCTAGTTGTATTACTTTATGCCATGTTATACTCTCTAGTTGCATAAGTGGACTGACAACCCTCTTTGCTAGAAGTATAGGTTACTCTTTGACTAGTTCATAGTGGCTTAGTAATCGTTATAATACCAGCATTGTTTGCGGTCATTGCTTTTATAGTGAGTGCGCCATAGCTATATTAGTGATGTCGTTAAGCAGTGTCAACAACAAACGTCTTGTGAACTCCTACCAACGTTGGTCCTTTACCTAGTCGATGGTATTACCTTCTGGGGTATTGATGCTTGTAAAAACAAAGGGGTGAGTACAAACGTACTCAGCAAGTCCAAGCCAGGGGTGGATGTGATTATTATGGTTTGGGCCCTAGTAGAGTCTCTAAAATTGCTCTCGCTAGTTCCTAGGTTGGATCTTATGAGGTTATCATCATCAAGATAGATCATAAACAGGTTAGTCATTTGGTGTGAAATCTAATCATAGATGTTCCGGCCTAGCATTTGCCCATTCCAAGGATGTGGCTATTCAAATAGATTTAGGTAACTCTGCAGAGATTGTACAAAATTTCCCACATGATGGACCAAGTCCTCCCATGATCAGGGGTTGGAAAAGGTCCAACGAGATCCCGTACCCGCTTGGGTGCTACCCTAGATTTTGGTATAACCCTACCACGAGTTCTTAGGGGTCAGACGACAATACGGTGATACCAAATCACCACTGGATTTATGAGTAATACCCAATAACTCAACCTATATTGCCCAACAATCATAATCATAAATTTGTGCACTAACTGCGCCACTATGCCCAATAAATTTAACATGGTAGATCACAACAGCAACCACACCAACCGGACATAGGGCCACTCTCCCCACATCTGTTCCTGATAGATCGTTCACCTACGCCGGCCACCCTGGTTCAAAATTATACGTCAACCCAACGGGGTGTGGAATCAAGTCGCCCCATCCTGACATGTGGTTGTACGTATTATCGCACTAGGTAGAAGGTCTATGAACCGGTCCTTAGGGAGGCGAGTATCTCTACTATAAGGTGACAGTTTATACTATTTTTAGCTCAAGCAACACCGACCAATGGATTTTACAACCGAGGGCTGAGATTGAAAGTGTGACCAAATGTCTTACACCCTCTCATTCACCCCGCGCGTGACACACCCGTCATCACCGCGAAAATAGGTTTGATGACCCGCGATTCGATTCACTGGGAAAGCACGGAAGAAAATAAAATAAAAAAGTCTACATTCGAACGTCGATCCTCGTGGCGCTCCCTCGCGGTGATATTTGGAGTTTCCAGCGATCGCGGGCGCCGCCCCCGTAGATCCTCCCCGGCGGCGATCCTAGCTCCTCTCTGGTCGTGCCGATCCGGCCCGTGAGGGGAGCCACCAGCGCCGAGGCGCGATTTGGTAGGCGGCGACCTTCGTGGTTGTGGCGATCCAGCCCGGCGAGACTATCTCCCACGGTGCCGATCCAGACCGGCGAGGCGATCCACCGGCACCGCAATCTCTGGCGGCGCGGCCATCTCCTGGGCACGTCGGGCGGACCGGCTGGAAAGTGCCGCTACCCCGCGCCGTCATGCGTTTTCTTTCTAACCCAACTGCCGATCGTCGTCGGGGCGTGTCGTGCGACATCGGACTTTACGTTCCGCACCGGCCTCCGATCCGGGGCTGGAAGGAAGTCGCTGTGGTCTAGCCTCGGCGCCGCACCCATCTGACCATACATAGCCGCGGACCACGTAGGAGTGAGTCTTTCGGCCGGACTTGCCCGGCTTGCTCATCCGGTCGGTACCTTGCGGGGCGTAGTGCGCGCGCGAGCCGACACCGATAAAGCCCTGCAGCGACTTGCGGCCGCGGCGTGCAAGAGCTGCGGCGAGCTCGCCCCGGCACCCGACATAGAGCTGAACTCTGCATAGGCGGACGCGCCAAAACCGGCAACAAATGTCGGTGCAGCTTTTTTTATTTCTATAATTCGGTTCCTCGGATTTCGTTGTTTTGGTCGGCCCGGCGTGCTCAACAGAGCTATAACTATTGTGTTTATTGAGGCATCTCGCTAAACTGCACAAACCATCGAGGAGGTGATTTTTTTTACCCTACTACATGTTTAATTGCATCCCTAACTTGAATAATAGATCTGTTTTATCTGGTTGCATCCCCATAGTTTCGCTCATAGTCGATCTTGTATAAAATTGTAGGTTTAGGGCTACTAAATTTCCAACACTTTTGTAGTGGATTTGTCGGTTGTTTCAAGCAACATTGGCAAACTCTTTCATTTATTTTGCCCACTGTAATACATCTTATTCCTAAAATGCAATATAAATTTATGCAATACTCATCAATCGAGATAAGTTTCCAATCACCTCTCTTGTACCATGAATTTGTGATCTGAGCTATAAGGCATGACCTCTGAGGTAAATGTAAGAAAGTTGTTTAAGAATTTCTCTCTATGATGGTCTTGCTATCCTTGTTTTCAAGTATAATTTGAATGTTTTGATGCACTCATGTTTATTGCATATATCCAAAGAGTGACATTTTGTTTGCCAAGGTGAACATAAACATGTTTTTTTTTCATCGTGGCGGGAAGTTTTATCTGCGATGTTGTGAGTGTCTGCGTTGTCTTGTGTAATTCTCAAAAAAAAAAAAGAATGTTGATTTAAGCACCTCCACCGGTTTCACTTTATTTTGGCATGGGTTAAGTACTAACGCAGCATAAATATTTTTTATGCGTAGTAATTTGCCTTTTGTTAGTGTTCGATATATAGGCCATCTTTGGTGCCTCTAGATTCAGTCCAAGAGGATTGTGCATTGATTACTTTTGTTTGGCTTAACGAAGTGTTGTCCACTTTGTATATTAGTAAGCTATATTTGCTACTTTGCTCAAGTATCTTTCCATGAACCATATTAGTGGTAAACTGTGCAATGACTTCTGTGGAAGTTTCCTTGCTTATGAAGTTTTTTTTCCAGCTTATACATCTATATATTGAAGTACACATATAAATGACTTGTTTTAGTTTAAGAATTATTTTTTATATAAATATTACCGTAACGTTAGCACGGGCAATATACTAGTCTCTCCATAGGAACCCCTCACGGAGATTCCCGATGTGGTATTCTACCTCACTGTAGATTACCACCACCCACCTCTTTTGTTGGTTTGGGTTCATTTTATCATCTCATGTAAGTTCTTAGTTATTAATCATTAACTTATGAGCATTGATAATGCGAATTATCACAACATCAACTTAGCTCTGTAGCTACATTATTAGGCTCATGCCACCATGCTCAAACATGTTATCCATATTTAACATCATGGCCTTTATAATATGTCAACAACAACTCATCATAAATCTCGAGCACGTAGCTCCTCAAATAATCTCATACATACACCATGTATGTATCATCTCATATCCACATGTAATCTACACCTGTGATAAAATCTTGCGGCGTCCCATTATACTACCCCCTTTCGTCATATATTGTAATCTATAGGGCAACCATGTGGCGGTAGTGTTTTATGATGTCGTGTGTCGGTTTTTGTGACGTGTTTACACCATCACGTAAAATAAATGGCTGCCTAGCTAGTAATCTTGTAAGATCACACCAATAGTGTTTGTGGTTTGGCTGCCTAGCTAGCTTGTATTGGAGGGAAGGCCCATGATGTTTGATCTAGAAGCCCAATAGTAAAGATGGAAGAGAGCGGTTCAAAAGAGGCCATCTCAGAGACCCAACATGCAGGGAAGGCCGAGAGCTCTACCCATAGAGTTTGCCCGGCTAGAAGCTTTGGCCCTTGCGAGGTGCTCCAACGAGGACTAGATAGAAGTGGGCCAGCTTCTCAATACCTCAAAAAAATCAATCGAGAACATTAATTAGTTGGCATGTCTGGTTCATTTAAGCTTCTACAATTACTGGCTTTTTTGTGTGCTTACTTTCCTAGTCTAGCTATGTTAGGTTAGTTGATAGGACTAGAACCTAGGTTGCATAACTCTTTTATGTTAGAGATAGCAACACTTAGCACCTTATTTGTGCATCTAGATAGATATATTGCTTGTATTTTGATCAGTAGGTTTTTAGAGGCCAAGTTTAGGTTCAAGTTGCCTAATTCACCCCCTCTTAGGTCTCATAGTCACTTCAATATCCCATTGTGTGCACCTGTTGTGAGTTTAAGAAGGGTGGAAAGTGAGCCACCAAAAGTGCATCTAGACCTTTAGTGGGTTTTGGTGAATTGAATAGCAACATAATTAAAGGTCTAATAAGTTTGCTAAATATTGAACAGGAAATTGAGTCTATTGCATATACTTATGGATTGTATATAAACAAGTATATCAAAGGTTCAAAAAGTAGGCAAACTTGATGATATGCCACATAGTGTTCAAGCAAAGGCCAAATTATGTATTGTTGTATTGGAAGATTATGGAAATAATCTAGTTCAAGCAAAAGACAACAATGCAAATAGAATCAGTGTAATGGCTTATATGTTGTGGTATATCATAGCATCATGTGAAAGCAAGCATACTTGGCAAAAGGAAAATGAGACATGAGTTGATGATTTTGGATTGGTCTCTATAATGACTTGCTTTGCATGGAGGACAAATGCTAGGAGTGTCAAGCTAAAATGAAGAGGATTAAGGAACCGCGAATGGGCTTGACTGTATTGATGTTGGTCCATGTATGTCTCTATCTGAGTCCAAACGAAGCTTGATTAATCTTAACATTAATATCTAGAAGATACTCAAGCAAGGATCACAATATTGAAGTAATGGCTATTTAATGGATACTTAATGTGATATTACTTGAGTATGGCTTGATAAGGTGAAGATAGCAAGGAAAGGGCTTTGAGGTACTAAATGAAGGTGAAGGGCAAGTGACGGTGAAAGGTCCCTTGTGGTTTTTGGTAATTGAATGACAACATTAGGTGAACTAATATGTGTGATTGAGATAATACATAGGAGAATTAGTTCACATATGATGACGCAATAAAGGAGCTTTATTGCATACTCCCTCCGTCCCTAAATAGATGTCATTCTCGCTTCCCGAGAAGTCAATGTTTTTAAACTGTACAATTATATATTAAAATATATAAATATTTATGCTAAGTAATTAGTATCATTGAAAAGATCTTTAAGTCTAGTTTTTTTTTAATAAATTTATCTGGAGATATAAATGTTGCACATATTTTCTATAAATCTAGTCAAAGCCCATAGCGACATCTAAAAAGGGACGGAGGGAGTATGAGACATGACATGGACTCATGTGACCAAGATAGTGAAGATCAAGATGAGGCTTGGCTTGATGGACCGGTTGCATGTGTGAAGGGCAAGTCGAGGCTTTGAAGTCATGGACCGTGAGGTGGTGAAGCTTGAGCAAGACTTGGCGCCGACGGACCACCGCAACGGTGAAGAGCAAGTGAGGTCAAGATCGATGGACCAAGAGAGCAAGTGATGATATGGAGTGGATCATATCATTCTTGGTCGTGTTGATGCATGCGTTGCATCGGCACTTGGAGGAGATGGAGCAGAATGGAAATACGCAAAGAAAAGGTATAACCTAGGGCATTTCATTTCGTCGGTCATGGGAGCTTAGAGAAGTTTATGACTGGGTTTCAGATAGATGGTCGTACTATCAAGAGGGGCGATCTTGTTTGCATATCGGTCATCTAGTGCCACTTGCGCGATCTAACTTTGCGATGTGTTAGGATTGAGTGGCGCGGTAAACTAACCCTTCCTTTGAAAATGATAGTGAAAATGCTAACACACATACACATGGTGATGTATACTTGGTGACGTTAGCACATTTACAAAGGTGGTGGTGGTTTTCGAGGGGTTGAGATGGATTCGGCGTTCGAGAAAATGAAACGCCTATTTTCTATTGCGCGGATGCGATTCGTTGCGCGAAATCTTGCTAACCCTCGTGCTCAAGTTGGTATACTTGTTGGGTAGCATGGTGGAGAAGTTAGTGGCATCG
>JADLZK010005008.1:0-32157 GCA_015847255.1 Hyparrhenia diplandra | reverse complement strand
CGGGCACGCCTTCGATTCAAGACACTCGGGCGGTCGAGTAAAGCCAACTATTTCGGCTTGTCGGTGTGTGCGGCGCGTGAGTCGATTTTGTGCCAACAGCCCTAAACACCGTTGTGTTGAGGTGAAACCCGACTTAGCCCTTCGTATGATAGTTGTGTTCTGGCGTTTCGGGACCTTAGCGATCACGGTTTGTATTTTTTATGTATGCATAATATCAATGCTTTTGGTGGCACCCAGCTCTATCACAAACCAGTAAGTTCATGTTATGCAAGAACAAGAACTACTATGACTGCCTCAGACTCTCGGTGCCATTACACCTTTGTCCACCATTGTTTCCCAGCCACCCGGTAGCGCCCTAGCACTAGTGTGTGTGATATATATATATATATATATATATATATATATATATATATATATATATATATATATATATATATATATATATATATATATATATATATATATATACCGCGTCGTCGTCGCTCGCCTATCTTTGCTTCACTCCTTCACTCCGCCTCTCCACTCGCTGCGCACGGAGCCTTCCCGCGTCGTGGCGCCGCCGCCCGCGCTCCTAGCCTCTTCCCCCACCACGCGCGCCGCCACCTCCATTCCTCCTCGCCTCTCCCCTCCCCCGCCGCCGTCGAAGATGAATACGGGAGGTTCGCCCCCCCCTCGTCCCGGTGGAAACGGTGGTGAGGACTTCGCCAAGGTTTAACAAAGGGCGTCCCACCCGCCTCCACGGGTACAAGAAGCAAGGCATCCCGCCGCCTCCACGAGGTACAAGAAGCAAGGCATCCGGCCGCCTCGTTGGGGAGGAAGACTGGAATCGCCGCCTCACTAGTAACTTGGAAACCCTAGCGACGGTGGCGCGGAGGGAGTATCGTCGGGAGCTTAAGCGATGGAGGAAAGAGGACATGCCCAAATTCCTGCCTTCAACGACGCCGTTGCCCAGCCCTCCTTCCTTGCCCTCGAAGCGGCCGTTGAGTCCTCGCTTCCTCGCGCTCGAAGAGGCGTCATCTAGGCGGCCTCCGGCCGGAAGTCGGGCGAGGCGAGGGAGAAGGAAAAGTCCTCGGCAGCGGCGTCCGAGGCAAGGAGCCGTGAAGCGGGAGGCGGAGGCGAGGGTGAAGGAGAAGTCCCGGCGGCGGCGTCGCCGAGGCAAGGAGCCGTGAAGCTGGAGGCGACGGCGAAGGAGATGGAAGCAAGATCGTTGTTGGCGCAGTACTAATGCCATATGAAGACCAATTTTAGTATACCAAGTAGCTTCAGTTGTACTACTAGTTTCGCTTTTATTAGCGACATAATTGAGAAAACCCACTTTGGCCAAGGCCAACCGCTTTTTGCATACTTAAAGAGAATGGTAGTTCGCCCAGCAGTTTTTGCCGTTTTTGGCATAGTTCACTTACATGCATGCTTTGTTTAAATTGAAAAAACCAATTTTGGCCACTGTTTTGGCATAGATCTGTGAATATAATGGTAGTTCTATGGCCACCAGTTTTGGCATAGTTCACTTTGCATGCATTTGCATGCATGCTTTATTTCACTACAGCAGCTTTCTCAATGACCAAAATATATGAACGATGCTTGTGATTTGACGACTGTGACTTGTTTTTTGTCGGAACGATCTCATCTGGATCCCTCATATATATGTTCATGCAGAAGCTCTTTGAAGTTGTTTGGGCTGTTGAGGATCTCAAGAAAGGGAAGGCTGAGAACGAAGAGGAGAGGCTCATGATGCAAAGGCTCGCTTGCCAGGCTGTTGAGGCTAGTGTTGAGTACCTGAAGCAGGGTGGCATGCCTACGATGCCGACAACACACTAAATAATGTGATTGGTGTTTGTTGGTACACCTTATAGCATAAAATATAGAGGCTTTTAAAACGAAAAATAAGGGCTTAAAATGAATATCAACATAGTATAGGGGCTTGACGAACATGATTCCACTAGTTTTGGTGATTTATATATTTTTTAGGGATTAAACAGAAAATGCCCAAGAGTTTGCAAGCCCTATGACATAAAGACGTATCCGTGACGTAACCCAACGTGGAACCTACACTAGAACATTCCAGAAGAGACTAGAGAGCACCAGAAGGAAGGTGGGGCCTGATGAGTCCATGTCTCCTCAAATGATTTCAGCGTGCAAGACTATTAATTATTCTCCTATGCAGTTCGGATCGATGTTCTTTGGTGAGAAACCGAACTACATGAAACAAGTTCTTGCTGGTACTGCTGCAACATCGACCAAGCCAATTTTTAAAGGAGTTAATTTTCATAAGCAAAGTGAAAAAAAGAAGCCAGGTATTATTCATATTCAGTTTGGTTCCATGCCGGTTATTGAGATCACGTGAAGATGCCTCCTTTATTCTGTTTTACATCAGCGGCAATATTTATTATTTTAATTATTCTTTAGCATGCGGGAGTCCTACGCTAGTTGGTTTTCCCTGGACGTGCTTTATTTAGGCTGGAGTCGGACTTTGGTCTGGCCAAAGCCTGGTGCGTCAGGTCAAACATGGTGAGTCCGTTTGTGCACCGTGTGCTGGTCGAACCTGTGTCCAGGGCCTGCGTGCCTTTTAACAGGGTCGATGGCCCTTGTAACAGATGAGATGGGATTTGGATTATTTTGTTTAGGGTTTCTCCTACGAACAGCGAGAGATCCTCTCCTCTGATCTCATCTATCAAGCCGATCCTCCTCGGATTGTGTGGAGTGCGTGCTCGAGCTGCCGTAGCTTGGTCGCGCCCGGATTCCCGTCGAATTCCCCATCTTCTGATCGTGTCTCCGGAGCCACGGGTGGAAGAAGTTATCTATCAGGTTCGGATTGCATCTACTGTGTAAACCGACCCTATCATTGCTATCTATACTGCTACTGCTGGTTCGCCGGGAGTCAGTACCTGTCTTGCTGAGTTGGCTGTTGATTGAACGAGATTGATTCTACTATTTTATTGTCCACGTACATTGTCCCAGTTGCTCTTGTTAAAATTAATATCAGCACTATATATTGGCTTACATATTCTTGACGTGGAGAGAGGAATTTCTATGTTCACAAGTGCTTCCTTGCCGTAAAGCACTAGACCCATATTAGCTGGTTCCGTGAGATTAATCTGAGTAATACTGTTGCCGCTTTACAACTGTTGGTTGATTAAATTATTTCCACTCATATTTAATCTGAGTTAAGAGTTTTCAAGTCGGCATCTGTTATTGCTATTCCTGCTATTGGCTGCTTGATTATTGAGGAAGGCATTCAGAGTTTCAATTTGCTAGATCAAGAGTACACAATATTTCCTTTTCAATTATTTGAAGAATTCAGTTTTCTGTCGACGATCCATTTTCTTTTGTGCCGTGAAAGATTGGGCCAATTCTTGGACAGCGTAGCCGTGTCTTTATCAGGGCCCACCTGGCAGAGCAGCGGCGGTCGCCCGGTGGGGGGCCATGTCACCTCCCATTCAAGGTCGGTTCAGCACCGCCTATGAGGAGCAATCTAGTCCATCCATCAAGGTCGGTTTGATCCAAGGGCTCTCGTTCATCGCCTAGGGCTATATAACAAGACCCCTGACCCACGGGTGAAACCCTAATTCATTCGAGTTCATTCGAAGTCATTCTACTCCATACCTAGTCTATCATCAAGACCCCAAGTCAAGATCCTAAGCCCTAGTTCCACCATAATTAGAGCAATAGCTATCTAGGTTAGCTCTAGAGGAAGTCAAGTATTGTCTTGGATTCCTGATAGTCAAGAAAGTAGCGGGGGCGAAAGCTTCACGTGGCTTCTCTCTTGTATCTCATTTGTAAGTATTTATTAGAATACAATTGCCATGACTTTATTCTATTTAATGATTATATTCTTAGTTATATGCTTCTATGCTTATTATGATTATATATTTAGTTTAGTATGTTTATCTTTATATTCAAGCATGGAGTCGTATAGCGCCCCTTAGATGTACACTATGTGGGTGGTCGACAATGTGTAAACGTGGTGTTTATACCACATTTGCCTGCGACATCACCCTATATTCCGGGATGTGTGGTAGATCGTGGATGTGATACTCCCATTGAGTCCTTTGGAGTCCACCCCCGAATGTAGGGCTAGTTGAACTTTGTTACTATGGTAGCACTATGTAAAAAGGCTAATAACCGCCCGGTGCGCCCGAGACGCCGCGTATAACGCGGCGTGCGTGCAGACTTGTCATATTCTTCGACGCGCGTTTGGGCGAAGTCGATGTGGTGTCGGCCGGTCCCACCCGGCCAAAAACGCTCTGAAATAAGGGGTAATTATAGACGCCGCATCTAACCGAAAGCGTCGCATTTTTCCGTTCGACGCTGCTTTTCGTTCTCGGATACGACGCCGCGGCCTATAATGACGCCTTTTTCAAACCAAGTGTCCGCAAGATTCACCATATCTTAGACACGCGTTTAGGCACGCACGCATTCTTGGAGCCGGTCGTGCGTGGGATACGAACACTAATTCGGGACGCGTGTTTGTATACGCACACTCTTTTTGGTGCCACCCGTGCATGCGATTCAGTGTTCGAACACGCGTCTCTTCACGCACGCAGCTTGGAATGTGCGAAGGGTCCGTAATGGTCACGTGTATTAAAGTCGCGTTTAGATTCGACGCGTTTTACCGTAAGGCGTCCTCGCATTATCCGCATCGCCGTTACTGGCCGCTGCGAATTACGACGCGTTTAGTCAAACAGCCGCCTATACCGCTTGAAACTATTGCGGACATTGATCGGTAAACGACGCTGCGTGGCGGTGCACGTGTCAGAAACTCGCACGGGGATACAATCGCGTTTTGTTAGAGACGATTTGTATCACCAGGTGTCCGTGATACACAAACCGCTTTACGTGACACGTGATAATGTAGAGACGTGCGAATTCGACGAGTGTCCGTAACGTTCGAAAATATTGCGACGCGTGTCAATATACAGACGCTTAGCAGGTACAGGCGCCTGTAACTATCACGTCCATTGCAGTTGCACGTTTGTCAGAGACGGTTTATAGCAACAGGTGTCTCTACATATACGGATTGTTACAGACGATTGGACCATATGCCCGTCGATCCCGACGTTTGTATGAGTGCGCATTTATTGGTAGTGGTATGTGTCGGTAACTAGAGTATCTCACCTACGCACATTGGATAAGGACAAAAGGTTCTATATAATACATTACCCAAAGCCGAATGTTCTTTTTACGGCTACACGAGTTACTTACGATTTATGGTACATTAGCATTCGTAAGGAAGTCATAACCATGCTTGATCCGAACCTGATTAGCAATCTCAAAGGACAGAAGGCATCTATGCAGCGTAGTTAATCCGATTCGGCCGACAACCGAAAGTCCCCCCCATCGGTGGTGATCGATGGAGTCGTCGTCCTTCTTCTTCGCTTCTTCTTCTTCCGACGAGGAATCAGAGAACCGCCGACGCTAGAGTATCCAAATGAGGGGAGACACTGTTCTTACTGCATTCTTGTACTCGTTAACATCAAGAGCAGGCACAATAAGTTGTAAGTCACGTGGATTGGAGAGGCGACCCCGCAGCTAACTTCAAGGCGTTCCACGTCCCTTGCCTATGGCCGCCCCCCAAAGAACACATGGCCCACATCTTGAAGAAAGTGGTTCAAAACCTGGGGTAACCGCCCCCGACTGGTGCACTTGATATACAAGGCATCGATGGCCAACACACACGCTCTAACAAATACGATCCTGAATCGCTTTTGCCAAACTCGTTGGGAGGAAGAATCCTCCACTCCGAAGTCGAGGCCAACGAGCATACCCTTTGTTTGGACTTTGGACATGGTTACCTCGGATTTCGTTGATGAAGTCCTCCACGACCGTGGCATCACACGTGGATCTGCCGTGTCAATGTCACGGGTATCTGTCGCCGGCGATGACCACATCTCGGCGGCAAGTGCGCGGTCTCTCGGGCATGGTGCTGCCGATTCTTTGTGAGATGACTCCATTTCTCCGTGTTTTTTGTCGAGGGAAGAAACAAAGGCGCTTCTTAAGTAGATGGGGTCTCCAACGGCACGCTTGCCGCCGCGAATGGTTTCGTTGGTTGAGTTGCGTCCGTTGGAACTTGTGAACAATCCATTAATTGTTGTGGAAGTTCAAATGACGGATTGATGCAATGGTGCATCCGTTTTTTGAGTTCGATGTGGTTTTGGTGTGGATGCGTCGGGGTACGAGAGTTGGCCGATGCGCCCGGGAGGCGATGTCGCCTAGAAGTAAGCCCTCCTCCTCTGCGCGGCCTCCACCGGTGGAGTTTGGCTCACGTGCCCGACGACGATTGGAAAGCGGCCGGCGGCGAACGAACGGATCTCTCGAAGGTCGCGAGGAAGATGAACAGAGCTTTCTACTTCCCCGTAATTTTTCTTTTCTTGTGGATCCCGTTTGTAAATGGGCGGTGTAATGCGTTGAGATAAATACATTTCCTTCTCAAAAAAAATCGCGTTGTGCAACCGCTTTTATTAGTCGCCTACATATGCGGGCATATGTATATGTGGTTAACAAGTTGTATGTACAAGCTTCTAGTCATCATATATTTTCTCAAACCGAACAACCAGTCATCGAGTTTGCATCATCACATTGTTTTAGTACTACCCTAGCTAGTACATAATCACCAAAAGTAAGTCAAGACAAAGATAACATCAATCACATTATTTAGTGTGTGTTGTCGGCATCGTAGGCATGCCACCCCGCTTCAGTGCTTGAACACCGGCCTCAACACACCGCAAGCGAGCCTAAGCATCATGAGCCTCTCGTCTTCGCTCTCGGCCTTCCTCTTGATGAGATCCTCAACAGCCCAAACAACTTCAAGGAGCTTCGCATGAACATATATATGAGGGATCCGGATGAGATCGTTCCGACAAAAAACAAGTCACACGATCATCAAATCACAAGCATCGCTCATATATTTGGTCATTGAGAAACCGATGTAGTGAAATAAAGCATGCATGCATGCAAAGTGAACTATGCCAAAACCGGTGGCCGAGAACTACCATTATATTCACGAGATCTATGCCAAAACAAATTTGCCAAAATTGGTTTTCTCAATTTAAACAAAGCATGCATGTAAGTGAACTATGCCAAAACCAAAAAACTGGCGGCCGAACTACCATTCTCGGTATGCCAAAACAGGTTGGCCTTGGCCAAGTCAAAATGAGTTTTCTCAATTCTATCGCTCTTCGAACCGAAACTAGTAGTATAACCGAAGCTACCGGTATACTAATTAAGGCCCCGTTTGGATCCAAGAGGATTCTAAAATCCTTGAGAAAAAAATCTGTGTAGCTTCCAAACATACCCTAGATTCTAGAATCGATGGTCGATTGTAAAAATCTAGAATCATGTGGCATTAGTACCGCGCCAATGACGATCTTGCTTCCATCTCCTTCGCCATCGCCTCCAAATTCCCGGCTCCTTGCCTCGACGCCGCCGCCGAGGACTTCTCCTTCGCCCTCGCCTCCGCCCGCTTTCCTGGCCGGAGGTCGCCTAGACGACGCCTCTTCCGAGCGAGGAAGCGGGACTCAACGACGCCGCCCGAGGGCAAGGAAGGAGGACTGACGACGACGCCGTTGAAGGCAGAATCTGGGCATGTCCTCTTTCCTCCATCACTTAAGCTCCCGACAATACTCCTTCGCGTCCACCGCCGCTAGGGTTTCCAAGTTACTAGTGAGCGAGGCGATTCCACCGCCTCCTCAACGAGGCGGCCCGGATGCCTTGCTTCTTGTACCCCGTGGAGGCGGCCGGGATGCCTTGCTTGTACCCGTAGAGGCGGCCGGACGCCCTTGTTGAACCTTGGCGAAGTCACCACCGCTTCCACCTGGGACGAGGAACCGGGGGCGAACCTCCCCGCATTCATCTTCGACGGCGGCGGGGGGAGGGGAGAGGGCGAGGAGGAATGGAGGTGGCGGCGCGCGTGGCGGGGAAGAGGCTAGGAGCGCGGGCGGCGGCGCACGACGACGGGGAAGGCTCCCCGTGCGGAGCAGAGTGGAGAGGCGGAGTGAAGGAGCCGAAGCAAAGATAGGCGATTTACGACGCGATATATATATATACTAGTGCTAGGGCGTGCGCTTGCGCCGCTGGGAAACAATGGACCGACAGTGTGTAATGGCACCGAGAGTCCGAGATAGTCATAGTAGTTCTTGTTCTTGCATAACATGAACTTACCGGTTTGTGATAGAGCCGGGTGCCACCAAAAGCATTGATATTATGCATACATAAAAAATACAAACCGTGATCGCTAAGGTCCCAAACGCCGAACACAACTATCATACGTAAGGGCTAAGTCGTTTCACCTCAACACAAAGAAGTGTTTAGGGCACACCCCGTGCGCATGATGATACAAAGATTTTGTTCTTGCATAACCTAAATCTAGCGAACCACAACAAGGATAAAGTCATGCGGGCATGAAATCATTGCAACTCCAATTGGTAATGCCGGGATGGATATGACCAACTTGATACAAAATATATAATACATTACAGGATACATTGATCTCAGTAAGCAAACAATATACCATTGTTCATATTCATGGGGCATCCCTCACATGACAACTCGATGCAAAAACAGAATCTTCAGTTTAGGGAGCGTGTTAGGTAGTAGTCGTGAAGATGAAGCAAGTGTCGCTAGGCAGGCACAGAATCAAGTCCTTGAAAAACAAATCTAGGGCCCAATTTTCTTCTGTGCATACAAAAAAGTAGACCATGAAGCATCCCACACCCACATAACCTGACTGCGCAAGTTCACAAATGGAGACGAAACACTTCCAGGGATTTTTTAGCTATCTCTTTACCATACCGCATTGCACCGAGCCATTTTTCTCAAGATACCAAGCAACGGATCTACCGCATAGAACCAAATTAAAAGTATGTTATAAATGGTAGAGAATGTAGGCTGTCATAGCACATTACAATTCTCGAATTAGTATGTAAATAATTTTCATCTTAACATGCATGATGCATCACCGGGCTGATGTAAAACAAGAAAGGCATGTATGCAACAATAGAATTAAATATAGCTATTTGTGTCCTGGTGCGCCGTGAAACACAAGATTCTATTTTTGCAACCGCAGAATGCAGACAACACAAACACAAGCAACAGGGATCGGCTCACCAAAATTATCGATTCAGTTGGAAATAAATGGAATAAAAATGGTTTGACTACCTCTAGAGAAGACATGTAACTAACGCATGGATACGATATATATGTGAAAAGCTAATTCTGCAAATATACACCGGGCAAATGAGGTTCAACCATATGGCTTTTGCCTGTTTGGTGTGAATCTAATGCTCACAAATTATCAGAAAGGAAAGCCACACGAGTAAAAACAGATGTCTTAAAATTGAGGACCTAGTGTCTCAGCACCAAAGACATAGTTTATCTATGCAACACCAATATTGTCGGCCTCGACAAATTTCCATGTATGTAAATCATTATGTATGAAGTATAGCAAAATAAACTTATAATAGTCATTGTGCTATTAAACCCACTTCTTGCCGCTATAGTTAACCTACCTTGCTACTATTCCATCTCAATAAACAATGCGGATGACGAATTGCTTTGCTAGACTATCCAAACACCTCCTTGCCGCTATTGCTAACCCGCCTTTAATAATACTTACCGGCCCAACAAAAAAAAAAAATCAGCAAGCAAAAGCCAAAACCCGCACGTGAAAGGACTATAATTTTGTCACCGCTTTGCAACTCTAAAATTAAGCCATTTTCATAAGCTTAGTGGTAAATTTACTAGTAGGTCGTAATAAAACTAACTGGCATAAACATAACCAAATCCATCCAATGTAACTATTCCCCACTTTGCAACAAACAAAAACTAACTTGAACCCAATTTACAATACCTAACCAGCGAGAAGCAACCGAAAAATAACTCAACTAAACTAGGAAATGCGCATAAACAGAAATGCAATCTAATAACTAAAAGCTTCGCTATATGTAGAACTCCCAATCGTAGAGGAACCATACCGGCAGTACGTACGGCTATAGGCCTAGCACGCTCCTCCACACCATAGATGTAGCACCCCCTTGAATCCCCTTCAAAGAAATGAGATTTAAGCATTAGGTAACTACACGTAAAAATCGCACCCCAAAGCTATATAAGAATAGCGTAATCATCATATATTTTGCCGTGCTATATTAGGCAACTAAAATTTGTCATATTTTGCAATGCTATGTTAGGTTAATTCATAGGTAACTACAAATTCAACCACGAAAGTGACAATGTTCAGGTTATTACCTTGTTGCGCACCAACCTTAAATTGAAATGGAAGTGTTCTCAGAAAGCCGATGCCAATTCATGAATTGTTCTTAATACTCACATGAAAACCTACAAAAGAGTTGACACCAATTCATGAATTGGACATTAGATTTCTTCGCTATAAACAAAATACAAAGCAAAAATGCTAATGAACAAGTGGCATACATATGAAAAATGAAAGCCCGCCTAAATGTTGAATTAAACATCCACTTAGTCGGGCATTTTTCATAGGACCAACTTCTTATCAAGATCCTAAATGCCAATACCCCAAGAAATATGCAATTGTTTCAATACTTGCCACATTTAATCCTAGATAACTAAGTCGTGAAGATAGAATAAAAAAGAAAAACTAAAAAGCAATCTCTTTGTATGGTATGGCTCGTAAAAAATATGGCCTTGGAATATTCTTAGATGCAATACTTCTTAATGACTTGTCCATTAGCAATACATATAGGTCACAAGCTAACACAAAGGACAAATTTCAGATCAAGACATAGTTGTTTACATGCATGAAGAAGTGCACCATTGAGTAGATATCAACGTCTTGCATACCTTCAATATCTGTACAACATTCGATATTGCTTTGTTTCACATCTCGCACCGAAAAGGCAAGCCTGTGGGTGGATTCACTTCAAGCCCGTCCGATACGCCTCTTTGGATTTGGGAAATAGTGGCCGCCGGTGCCTCTTCACCGCAAGTTGCCCCGCACGATGTGGAAATACAAATTCTTCTTCATCGATCCGTTTTTTGTCTACGCTTTTGTCTTGGCTCATATCGATTGTTTAGTTGTTTAAAAAATTTAAGATAACTCACCCCGCTGCCTTTGGATGAAGATGGCCAAGCTAGAGGTGGAGAATGAGCTCCAAGCAAGCGAGCCGGGTATGCCAACCAGAGCGCACACCGCCGGGTTGCCAAGCTCATGAATGAACACGCCACGCTGGTTGCCAAGCTCAACCAGACGAGCCGATGAGGCGTTTACCAAAGAAGATGTGGACATTTTCTTCGGCCTCCTCCCCATCCTTTTATAATCTCCCGCGTAGGTCTTTGTGTTTGTACCTAGGTGTCCTAGGATGAATCGAAAAAGGTATAAGACAACAAAATTATTGAGCAATGTTGTACAAGCTTATAGATAGCACGAGTCACAATGATATGCGAGACAAAAACAAAACCTTTTTAGAGCCATTCAAAAAAACCTTCAAAAAAAAGAAGGATAATGCACTTTACAATCTAGATTTCGTGCTTACCCAAGAAGATGTGCTTCTCTTGCAACATCTTTTTCGCCTCCGCACGTAACACCCCGGAGATCCGAGCGCCGAACGCCGATAAACGCCTCGTTCACCGCCGCTCCCACGCCGGGTCGGGATCCCCGGTCGAAGTCAAGACGATGGCGCGACCTCGCCGTAGTCGCCACCGGGAGGCCCCCGCGACGGACCCAAGATCCGCAACCACCGAACAAAAACTTCAGATTTGTTGTTTCTAGAACCACAGAAAAAACCAAATCTAGCCAAATGGATGTGATAAAAGAGGTGCACCTGGATGGAGACGAAGGCGAAGGCGAGGCGGCACACTGTGTTGGACCGCTCTCTACTCTTGTTTGGTTCTCGAAAGAGTTTGGAAGTGAGCGTAAGAGGGGAGAAGAGTAGTAGTACTACTACTAGTATATAGTTGGAGTATGGGAGAAGGAAGAGGCCGAGAGATCATGAGAAAACAGAGAGAGACAATATGTGTACTAGTAGTAGTACTACTACTACAGCAGAGTGTTCGCAGACACCATATGGCCCCATGGGCACCCGCCCTAATAAATAATGTATAATGGCCCCATGGCCCCATGGTTTTGCATCTTACTTATCTCCATACTAGTACTTCAAATTTCAAATGTTAACTCTTCAAATATTTGAAATTCAACTTTCAAATAATATCCACCAAACGTGACAAAAGTAGTACTCCGTTTCAAATTATAGTTCATTTGACTTTTTTTACCTCAAGTTTGACCACTCGCCTTATTCAAAAAAAAATGTGCAAAAACAAATAAGTTTAAGTCATTCTTAAAGAACATTTGATAATAAAGCATGCCACAACAAAAGAAGTGATATTTTGCATAAAATTTTGAATAAGACGAGTGATCAAAGTTAGGGTTGAAAAAGTAAAATGACCTACAATTTGGAATGGATTAGCAAAAGAAGAATACAATAGGTTGACACATCATTATTTTACAAAATCGTAGAAAGAAAAAATCATCACATCCGGAGTTACGATGAGGGAGAAAGACCAGTTACAAGTTGTAACCATAGATTAATAAAAAGAAAAAGAAAAATTAGGTTCTTGAGCCCCGGAGGTCTCGACATGGCGGCACACCGGCGTCTTGCGCGATGTCACCGGGAGATGAGGCCTCTAGCGATGGGAGGACCACCACCGTGATCCCCGTGAGAACCTAGCGTTCCTATCTTTGCTATCGGATGAGCGGGTTTAGGCGGTACCAAGTTTGACGCCGGCGGTGGCGGGCGGGCTACGGAGCGGGGGGAGCAACACCGGCCGACGAGGACCGGCCGATGTTAAATGGACGGGATGGAAAGCATCAAAAACGCAGTGTAGACGCTTCTGAAGACTCGAGCGATGCAGGGACGAGTCCGAGAGGGGTTTGCCGCCATGGAGAACCATTGAACGCGGGCGGCGTGAACCGGCGGACACGGCAGTTCCAAGGCGCCGTCAACGGCACAGGCATAGCTAGCAACGCCGAGGTGCTCACGGCGGCCATGGCTCGCATGGTCGCGGGCAAAATGGTCATTGCAAACATGAATGAATATAACACGAATTACCACATAATCATCCATCACGCACCAAAAGCAAGATATAGATCACATAATGCAATGCATGGGTGCATTGTCGTCATCATCAACATATACATAGATTCATGCGAGTCCACTCGCTTCTCATGCCCACCCTGCTTGCACAAACAACCTCCTACACTCGTCGCGGATCCTACACTCCTCGCTGCGAAGATGGAGTGTTGCGCCACGCCCCTCCACCCACCGGCCGATGGCGCCACACGCGTTCTGCCCATCGCACTGATGCCCGTCCCGGCGAGGCGCTGGTTTGGCCAGAGGAGGAAGATGCGGCCTCACCGCATGGGGCACCACCAGGTCATCGTGCAAGACTGCCACTGCCTGTCCGCGGAGCATTGCACGCCTCGGTCTTCCGTGGGGCCATCGCCGCCGACGTGTCGCGCTCCACCTCCCGCAACACCTCTCGGGCATGGTCATCATCACGCGCGCGGCGTCCGCTCAGAGCGCAAGAGCGTGCACATACCGAGCGAGTTCATGCCCCGAGTTGGCGGCTTGTTCCAAAGAAGTCGAAGCGGCGGCAAGACGGTGCCGCGGCCTTCCACGAACACGGCATGCATGCCGCTCAAACACGCCTCCGTGTTACCGAACTTGGCGAGGTCGGTGATGAGACTTCGCGCGAAACTTCGCGCGAGTAGTGCAAATACCCCCCGTTCGTCCGCCCGGCCCAAAGACTGTGTCCAAATGGATGCTCCATCCCACTAAGGCGAGGCGGCACGCCTCTCGTGCCCGGGTACAGGTGGCCCTTAGATTCATGAGGCCCTCCATAGGATGCTCTGCGGCCATGGCGACGCGGAGCGCAATGTGCTCAAGCAACTCCTGCGGAAGGTTCTCCATGGCTCGAGGCGCAGCGGCACGGTTTTCTACGCCTGCGGAAAAGGAAGATGAACAGTTCGCGCTCGATCAAAATTGGTGGGCAGAAAATGCGGGTTTTTAGTACTCCTAGTACTAGTATGAGTGGGCGCAGAGAGATGGACGGACCCTCACCGGTGAAACGCGCAGCAGCGTAATTTAGGGCGGCGCCATTTACTACCGACGCAGCCTTTCCATATAGTACTAGTATACTAGTATTTTTTTTCCATGAGACGTCTTGATCATATCCACACACCTTGCATGCGTATCCTAGTTCCTACACACCTCGCCGCCAACACGGCGCACGCCCCGCCATCGTTCGCACAAAGGATGCTTTTGTTCGGGCCGGGCCGGTTCAACCACCAAATAATAGTGCTTTTCTCTCACAACAAATCAGCACCATCCAAACCGACCAACAAAGATTTTTCTCTCACAACAAATCACCTTGGATTCTAGAATCCTCGAGAAAAAAAAACAATGTAGAAACATGAGTCGCTTCCAGCAGATTCTCGAAGTTTCATTTTACCATTTTGCCCCTCATCCATATTGTAGGAAGTGCGAGAGAATGAAGGACATAAAAGGAATGCGGGTAAAAAAAGAGAGATGAAAATCAGCTACTAGAATCCGGGATCCCAATAGGAAATTTGATTTTATTTAGAGTCCGGATTTTGGAAATCCATCCTAATCTAAATTTTAAAAATCTAGAAAAACTAAAACTTGGACATATTTCGCTTGCATGTCCCTCTGTTCACTCATCATTTCAAAGAACAATCAAACATGCACACAAATTTGGAAACGTTATAACACATGTATTATACGGCATATCACAACCCACGTTTTAGATTGTGCGCTATGAAATTGAGCGGCGGCTTTGTTCGTCACTATTGCCGCTATAGCGCTATTTGCAACGTAGCGCCAAGATGCGTTTCACGCAATAGCGCCGCTATAGCACGCTATTTGTTTTGAAAAATAGGAAATCGGGACAAGTGTATAATTATAATCTGATAAGTGATAATTTGATAAGTGATACCGATAACCATATAATAAAGTTCTTATCCTCAAAGCAAACAACCATAAAAGCATCAAGTCAAGTACATAAGCAAACAACCATAAAGTTACTTGAAATCACTCAATCACTAACAATTGGGCTACGCCGATCAATTTGTCAACAAAGACCACAATAATAGCGGTATGACACTATTTGAGCTTAGCTAGCTTGAATAATAGCGCCAAAAAGTGCATAAGATTAGTCGATCAAACAAACTCATTATTATTTATGTTATGAAATAAATATCATTAGATTGATTATGAGATGTATTTTTTTAATAAATTAATCTGAATGTGATCAATAGAGTAGTATTTAGTACTCCCTTCGCATCGTAAACAAAATGCAATTCTTGTTTCCCAAGAAGTCAATGTATTTAAACTACCGCAATTATATATTAAAATATATTAATATTTTACTAAGTAATTAGTATCATCGGAAAGATCTTTAAGTCTAGTTTTTTAATAAATTTATTTGGAGATATAAATGTTGCACGTAAAATGTCCATTTTTTACTTCGACAATCCTTGTTTGACCGTCTGTCTTATTCAAAAAAAAAAAGTTTTAAATTTTTTTTGTTATTTTGTTATGACTTGTTTTATCGTTAGAGATGCTTTCATAATAATTTATTTATTTTATTAATTGGATAAATATTTAAAATAAGATGAATGATTAAACAAGAATTGTAGAGGTCAAAAACGAACTTTTATTTGTGGGATGGAGGGTGTATTTTCTATAAACCTAGTCAAAGCCGAAAGTTTGATCGCACGCTTCCCATAGTGGCAAGCTTTTTTCGAACAGAGGGAGTACAAGTACTAGTTTTTATGGACACGAAACCCATAGTTGCATGTTTTGTGGAACGGAGGGAATAAGCACGAGCACGACTTGAGTTTGGAGTGGAGAGGGATGTGTTGCACCGACGGCATCACTCTTTCTTTCTTTACGAGTACGGTAGAGCGGGATGCACGTGTTGCAATCAAGTTTCCAAAACATGACCGTAGAGACGGTTATTTTTTTGTAAACACATGGTGTAGAGATGGGAACCAACTCTTTTTTACTTTATTTTTCCTTTTGTAGTATTTCGTTTCTTATTTATTATAAAAAATCCACCTACGTTGACCGGGTTGGTTGCCTCGTGAACCGCCCGGCCGGTTCGCTTGGAACGCACACCTCCCGCTGTTCTCGGAGGAGGCGCCGTTTCGTAGATGTTAAATCCAAGCAATAGAACGGGCGGGAGGGCGCTCAAGCGGCTAGGGCCGCCTAGTCGATTGATCCAAGAATGGCGTAAAGGCCACGCAAGAAGGCAAGGCAAGACGACACGGCGGTGACGACTTGCTTCCTTTTGATGCCGCCAGATGATCTGGCCAGATGAGATCTTCGTGCCCCAAGGAGCCCGACGGATTTCTTTCTCCATGGCTCTACTTGTACATTCGCCAAGTCTGCCTGAAGTTGCGGATCCTCTTCACCGATCGCGACGACATGATCCGCTCATGTCGCCCGTCGTCTTCGTAATCTACGCGGTAGGCGGCGACCACGCCGGGAAGTCCTCGAGCCGGGAGCAATTGGAGAAGCGCTTCCTCGAGGCCGGTCATCCGGAGGCCATATGCTACGCCGGGATGCGTGTTGATGGACACGGCGGCAGTCTGGTCGTCGGCGCAAAGGAAGACTCCGTACGCGGATCCAAATTTGAAGCTCGTCAAGCAAGCCAAGGACGCCGGGGACCCCGGCGCAGCCTTCTTGGTGATGCTAAAGTACCGTCGGAACCCCACGGACCCGACGCTACCGGTGCCGCTCCATGGAATCATCGGCGGCGCCGCCCGCCCCGACGGCCGTGGGAGGGCCTTCGACACGCGCGCTCCAAGGTCAAGCAGGACCTCGAGGACATTGCGCTCCGCGGCCCAAGGTTTCCTTACCGCGACGGGAACAGGGTCACGCTGCTCGCCAAGGATAGCCACGTCTGTACATGGCCGGTGGGATGCAAGAGGTATGGGCCCGAGCCCGTCACCCCCAAAGTCGCCCGTCTTTGCGGCGCTTCGGTGCCGCATCATGCATGAGTTCGACCTCTAGACGCGGGGCCTTGAGAGCACGGTGATGTACGCCGTCAGCAGGATGTGAGATCGATGATGACGCGCCCCGGGCCGGCGGCCGGCCGGCGGCGGCGCTACCGGAGCAGTCGATTTGATATCATTAGCTAGTTCTTCAACTTTATTTGATAGTATATATTGTAATGTAGTATATACTACTACTTGTGTTTACATTATGTTGAACGTAATATTTATTATATTGTAATGTACTACGTGTGTTTATGTCTTCCTTATGTTGAATGTAATATGCATCTTCATGTGACCGTCGGTTGTTTTTGTTAGCAACCGGCCGAAATTGGTGGGCGTATGTAAATCAAATGCGGGTGCGCCGTCCGGTGGGCGAGAGAGATCGAGGGACGACATGACCCTTGAAACGCCAGAGTAGCGCAATTTAGGGCGGCGCCATTTACTACCGACGCAGCATTTTTTTCATAGAAATAATACTTACGTTTCCAAATTAAACTAGAGTCTATAATTTTGTTTCCATGAGACATGCACACACCTTTGCATGCGTATCCTTTGCGTATCATACACACCTCGCTGCAAACTGGGCGCACGTCGCCATCGCCCGGTGTCATCGGCCTCGATCGGTCTCGATCGGGCGAGGCACCGATTGATGGGCCGTCCGAGGGGGGCGACGGACGGGACGCGAGCCCTTGTTCATGCACACACGAAACTGTCGAGTCAGCGGCTTCCCCGGCTCCTCACACGTCCCGTCGGCAAGGCGAGTGGGGCCTCATGGCATGGCAGCCTTTGACCTCCCGTGCATGCGTGATCGTGATCGTCGCCGGAACAGCTTCCATCAAATTGACGGCAGAATCACACATGCACACATGTACTACGATATACACGAAGTTTTTTTTTGACAACAAGATTACACGGTTATCACAACTAATAAAACGCATGTCGGTTTTTCATCATCACCGATGCCCGTCATGGCGAGGCACCATCCGGGCTATAGAGCGGGTCGCCACGCCACGGATCATATCGCCGCCAAGTCGCCCAAAATTTAAAAATTCCATAATGTGTACAAGACAATGGATGTTCTTCCCGTCCCGGCCGTCGCCTGGTGGTTGCCTTTGATCTCCCCGCAACACACCTACCGGCACACGCCGACGTCCGCGGCACCGGTGTTACGCTGCCCTAAGTAAGAGTGTAATGTAACCGCCCAATTTATAGGTAATTAAGCATAAGAGTGGCCATCCACCGGTCTCACTCCCATACTTAACCACATATAAACCCGGTAGTCCGTGAAATCTCGAAGGATTTCAAACATCTTCACATCACAACTTCAGAATCGTACTCAGGTTCAGAGTTACCATACATAAGTCTCAAACGGTTCACAAATAATTAAATTGAGTGCGATAATTATTACAATACCAGGTTTGAAATAAAGTTGCGGAAGCAAATAGTTTTGAAAGTACTTGAATGAACTTAAAGAGTTGGTTTAAAGTTGTGCCACGATAATCATTCCTACGATAGCAGAGGTAGGGATATGGAGAGCCTGCCTGGGGCCTTTATTCATCATCACAAGCAGGAAAGAAGCACGTCTTGCAATAGCCATGAAAAACCTGATTATCTGCAACATTGGGAATGAAACCCTGAGTACGAGGTTGTACTCAGCTAGACTTACCCGACAAAAATAAAATAATAACATAAAAGACTCTCAAGGATCATGATAGGCTTATTTGGTGGAGCTTGACTAGACATTTTGCGTAAAACATGAATCTTAGTCATTTTAATTATATACCTATCTAGCGAAGAGTTATTAATATAGATATTAGTTTGCACCTGAACTAATCACATGTCAATGTAACAACATAAATGTAACAACAAAGAGTAATAATGAGATCATAAATAAATCATTGCCATAAATATAACATCATCAATCTTACTTTCATGTTTAATTAGTTAATGCCACAATGAAGTGAAGCCAATCGGTTTCTCACTAACCGGAGAGATGGCGACTCGAATCGACATTACCCACTGGGGACAAATACCGCACACTCACCCGGCATGCTTTTGCAAGGGCAGCCATGGGTCACCTTTGAACTGTTCGGGAATCGCGGGCGTGGCGGCAACCTCCCCCATCAGACCCAACCGAACTGCCCGGGTAGCTCAAGCCTTGCTTGCCCACAGATCCACGCTTCGTGGCCCCGCACATACTTCCTTCTCTCCATGGGGAGCGTTAAACGGCCTCCCGTGCCGGCCCGACCCGTAACTACTTCCTGGCCGTGGTTCACGCCCCAAATGGAACCAACTAAGTGATAGGTGCTTTCAAATCCGATTGAAGTCCGACACGGTAACAATGTTTAATTAATTCAAAGCGTAAGCACAACCCCATCTCGCCCTCAACCTTCACTTTTAATCTTCTCAAGATTAATTCTTTAATGGCAACATACCCCAACATATGATCATCATTTTATCTCATTGTAAGTGACCGTAAGATCACCTACTAACTTTCTTAAGCAGGGGCTAAGCAAAGACTACGGTATTTACTCATAGGGTAGGATATCGGGGTAAACAAGGATATAAGTGCAACAACGGTACCAAACAACTCCTACACTTAATGCATCAAACAATACCGGATACTCAAGTAAGTTAATTCGTAAAGCATAGGAAAGTCAAGATGCACCGGGCTTGCCTTGGACAAAGGAAGTAGGGTAGTGGTTAGGACACTCGCAACTTCGGTGATCTGTCCTTCTCCCGCGGTGACTCCTGCGGTTTGCACGCTTTCGGTGGTTCAGCTCTCCCTCCCCGCAGCTCCTCCGACTCCAACGGAATCGCCTCCTCGTATCCCTGTCATGATGCATATGCAAGAGTGAATAGGATGAATGCAAGATTAACCAAGGACATATGTGTGCATAATGATGAATTATTATGTAAGTGCATATCTCTTCTCGCTGTAGAGAAGCTAAGTCCTACGCAAAACAAAACATATGTTGCACCCTTAACACAACCATCCATGACTCACCATCTTTAGACAACATGTAACGGCAAAGATTTAAAAACGAACACAACCGAGTTCTACAACTCCGATCACAGCAAACTAGGACTCGTTGGAAAGCTTAGGAAATTATCTACAACTCTATTCAACTCACTTAACCAGATTACAACATCTACTGCATGTAAAACAGCAAGGTAGCAGTTCTGTTTTCTAGGTAGCAAGCAAGCATGCATCACCTATAACTTTCAACACATATATGCTCACACTACCAAATCTGAACAGCAAGTAAAGTACATAATTATGTATCATAAAAACCTACTGGTCATCAGAAAATTACCATAACAATTTCACAGCTAACACATTCATCTATCATTCTACACATAAATGACAAGCTAGCACAAAATATAGGCATGAAAATACTTTGTATTATAAAGTGTATGAAACAACAGGTTTATAGGCAAAACAGATACATAACAGTACCCTAAGAACTCACAAAAAGTTTCAGGACCAAAAGCATTACATTTATTTTCTTATGATTTTCCTAAAATGCAAACTAAATGGCACATAACTCAAAACTCATACTTTTCCAACAGAACATGGCATGAACAAATATTTTTCCCTTGATGTAAATCCAAAAACATGAACATGTTGTACAGGAAACATAATTTTATCTTGTACCATTTTAGAGATATGCATTTATCCATTTATATAGCATTTATTGCAATAAATAAAAACATATATAAAAAGAATCATAAAATGCAGTTTCATATATTCACATGATAGATCTATTTACAAGAAACAGTACAAAAGTCGTTTCACCAAAAACCGAGCTAAAATGAGCAACTTATGGAATTTACAAGATTGAACCGAGTTTCTGAAAACAGAAAAACGAAAATGAAAAGCTGCTGCCACCTGGGCCCCGTGCGTCAGCGACCAGAGGCAGGGCACGGCGGCTCGACGGCGGCCCCTCGCCGGCGGCGACCAAATCGGCCAACCAAGTACATCATTTGAATCGCAACGACGAGATCTACGCAATGGTACCCTTTGTGCGAGCTAAAACTGACTGTGGCATGCGCAGCGGCGGACGGCGGCGAGCGGCGGCGCTGCGAGCGGTGGCGCTGCTGTTCGAGGCCGTGGTGGCGCAAACCAAGGTGAGCATCAGCTGCGTGACGTCGAGGCGATGCGAATCCCCTACCTACTCGCTCAAAAGACGTCCGGACGACACTCGACCGCGTGCGCGCACGGCGGCGGCCGTGAGCTTCGTCGGCGAGCGGCGCGTTCCGGCGAAACGGCAGCGGCAAACCTCGAACTGCTTTAACCTGAGCTAGAACACAACGACATGACCACGAGACGCAAGAAACGGCGAAGAAAACAGTCAAGAATCGCACGGGGGCGAGCTCGGCCGACCGGCAGCCATGGCGGCTCCGACTCCGGCGAACAGAAAACTCAAAACGCCGGCTTACCCACGCGTTTTCTACCTCGTTCGACGCTGCAGGGTCGTAGGCCAGGTCTAGGCGAAGCTGTGGGTGGCTGCTGGTGTGGATTTGCGCGGCGGTGGGCGAGCTAGGCGGCAGCGACGGCAATGGCAGCCATGGCGGCGCTTGCGTTGGCTGCTGTTCTGGTGTGGGGGAGGCGAGGAGGAGCGAGGGGGATGGAGTGGAGTGTGGAGGAAGGGATGAGGCGCACTGGACGAGCATTAACGCGGTCGGTGTGGGTGCAGGATGTCGACACTCCATGGCCGGCGTCGGCCACGTTGCCATCGCTGGTTGGGGAAGATGGGCGGTGGCTGGCCACAGGCCTGCTGCCCGAAAATCCCGACATTGCTACTGTTTTTGCTCCGTACAACGAAAACCGTTCAAAATTTCCAAAAACTTTCTATACATGAAATGTTCAGAATTTCGTAAGCTACAAATCATTCAATTGGAGTTTCTTCAAATTCTCAACAGAATTTGAACTACGATCAGTCAAAGACAGTCACAGCAAGGATGCTCTTTTGAAATTCAAATTTGAAATGGCATTCATTTGACCTGGCTGTTTGGGCTGTTTTGAAGACTTTCCAAACATTTTCATGAGATGCAAGCTGAACACCAATTGTTCCACAAGAAAAGTACTACACTTTCTATATAGAAACTTTTTTGCCAAAAACTATTTTATCATGCACTTTTGAAATGGTTTCCGAAATCACTTCAAAGGGTCAAACTGAGTTGACCAGCCCTAATTACACACTTTTGGGTGACATGACCAACATGAACAATGCTCCAAATCAATGTTCAAACATATCTAAACATTCATAGCACTCAAACAAAGAATCTACAAGGCATTTCATTGTATGACTAAAGCATAGCAAGATGAAATAAAATACTTTTAACCAAAATTAAAGAATGATTTGCAATGCATTGTGCAATGCAAGGATGAGTGCAAATGATGCTTATGATCATGAAATGCAAGAATAGTGCTTAGCTTAACACCAGGGTGTTACAGCCCTTCCCCTTAAGAAAATCTCGTCCCCGAGATTTGATTTTATTACTAACCATGTGTTATAGAACTTGGGATAATTATCTCTGAGATAGTCTTCTGGCTTCCCATGTTGCATCTTTCTCACCATGATTACTCCATAACACCTTGTATAACTTGACTATCCGATTGCGAAAGTGACCCTTTCTTTGGTGTCTAGGACCTATAGAGGCTTTTCTTCATAAGTGAGATCAGATTCAATTTCAATGTCTCTAATAGGCACTTGTTCTTCGTGCACTCGTAGGCATTTCTTCAGCTTGAGAAACATGGAAAACACTGAAAATAGCTTTCATCTCCCTAGGTAATCGCAATTGATAAGCCACCGGTCCTTTCCTTGCTATAATACGGAATGGTCCCACAAATCTTGGCGCCAACTTGCGTTTAACACCAAAACGTTGTACCCTCTTCATTGGAGATACCTTCAAGTAGACATAGTCACCTACTTTAAACTCAATTGGTTTTTCTCTTGTGTCATAACTCTAACTTTTTTGTCGTGCTTGAGCAGCTTCTATATGTTTTCTAATGATACGAACCTTCTCTTCAAAGATCATCAACTAAGTCAACGCCGTAATATGTTCTTTCTCCAGATTCTACCCAATTCAAGGGAGTTCTACATTTTCTGCCATACAACGCTTCAAATGGGGCCATTTGAATACTTGATTGGTAGCTATTGTTATATGAGAACTCTGCTAGAGCTAGCCATTTATCCCATGAACCTTTAGCTGATAACACACATGCTCTCAACATATCTTCGAGAATCTGATTAACTCGCTCTGTCTGGCCTGCAGTCTGAGGATGATATGCTGAACTACGAACTAAGATGGTGCCTAGTCCTTCCTGTACTCGTTCCCAAAAACGATTGGTCCATTGGGTTCCCCTATCTATGACTATTTTCTTTGGTACTCCATGTAACTTAATCACTTGTTCCAAATAGATATCCGCATACTCATGAGCTTCATAATTAACCTTTACTGGGATAAAGTGAGCCGATTTGGTTAGTCGATCCACAATTACCCATATCGAATCAAAACCTCTTTGAGTACGGGGAAGTCCAACAATAAAATCCATGGTGATCTCATCCCATTTCCAAAGTTGGAATAGCCGATGGTTGTAGCAAACAAGGTTTCAAATGAATAGCCTTGACTCTACAACAATTGTCACACTTTGCCACGTAGGCTGCAATTTCTGTTCTCATTTTAGTCCACCAATAATGTGTCCTCAAATCCTTGTACATCTTATTACTACCAGGATGAATAGATAAAGCAGAAGAATGTGCTTCATTTAAGATTTGATCTCTCAATTCTCGATCTTTTGGGACAACAAGACGGTTGTCGAACCATAAAACACCATTCTCATCAACCCTAAAATGTTTACTAGGCTTCTCTTGGATCTTCTTCTTGATATGGAAAATACCCTTATCGGTCTTCTGGCTCTCTATGATACGATCCTGTAATGTACCACTGATAGTGATACTATGCAGAACCGCAAGGTGTAAAAAGTTGAAGCTCTCTTCTGGTAGGGACTGATGATCATGACAGTGTGCTTTCCGGCTTAAGGCATCAGCAACCGCATTAGCCTTACCAGGATGATAATGTACTTCCAAGTTGTAATCCTTTATTAGTTCTAACCATCTTCTTTGTCGCATGTTCAACTCAGGCTGTGTGAATATGTACTTAAGGCTTTTGTGATCAGTATAAATGTGACATACATTTCCTAGGAGATAGTGTCGCCATATCTTCAATGCATGAACCACAGCTGCTAACTCTAGGTCATGTGTAGGGTAGTTGACTTCATGCTTTCGTAGCTGTCTTGAGGCATAAGCAATCACTCTTCCTTCTTGCATTAGAACACACCCTAAACCAAGCATTACCGGATCGTCACAAAACACATCAAAAGGCTTCTCTATGTCTGGCTGTGCTAACACTGGAGCAGTGGTTAGCAACTCTCGCAGAGTGCGGAAAGCTGCTTCACACTCCGGTGACCACACAAATTTCTCATCTTTCTGTAGCAACTTGGTCATAGGTTTAGCAATCTTAGAGAAGTCTGGGATAAATCGACGATAATATCCAGCTAATCCAAGAAAACTACGAACCTCAGTGACAGATGTAGGTGCCTTCCAATCCATCACTTCTTGCACTTTACTAGGGTCAACTGAGATACCGTCAGCCGACAGAATGTGTCCAAGGAAAGGTACTTTGGTCAGCCAAAACTCACACTTACTAAACTTTGCATACAACTTGTGATCTCTTAGCCTGGTCAGAGCAATCCGAAGATGTTTGGCATGGTCTTCCTCATTCTCCGAGTATACTAAAATGTCATCGATAAACACAACCACGAACTTATCTAGCTCGGGCATGAATACCGAGTTCATTAAGCACATAAAGTGGGCTGGAGCATTAGTCAATCCAAAGGACATGACAAGGTACTCATACAAACCATAGCGGGTTGAAAAGGCGGTCTTGGGAATATCCTGTGGTCTAATCTTGATCTGGTGATATCCTGACCGAAGGTCAATCTTGGAGAAGACTTTGGCTTTTGATAACTGATCAAACAAAATATCGATGCGAGGCAAAGGATATTTGTTTTTAACAGTTACCGCATTAAGTGGTCGATAATCCACACACATCCGCAGGGTTTTGTCTTTCTTTTTCACGAACAGTGCAGGGCAACCCCACGGTGAAGAACTTGGTCTGATCAAACCCTTATCTAACAATTCTTGCAATTGTACCTTCAATTCTGCTAGTTCATTTGGTGGCATTCTATAGGGTCTCCTAGAGATAGGTGCAGTACCTGGCACTAACTCTATGGAAAATTCCACATCCCTATCTGGTGGTAGTCCCGGTAATTCCTCAGGAAAGACGTCCGGAAACTCACACACCACAGGTATATCAGAGATACTGAGAACTTGCAATGCAGCAGATAACTGATTTAGATTAGGCCTGTTGGGAAGAATTATCTGGTGTTCTAGTCCATCTCGAGGGTCTCTTAAGATAAGAACTCTATTTGAAGTATCTATTATTACTCTCCATTGTTGCATCCAATTCATTCCTAGAATGACATCCAAACTCGCACCGTAGGAGGACTATGAGAGACTACTATTTCTAGACTTCCAATCTTAATCCTCACATCCCTTACTATTTGCCTAGTAAGTTGATCGCCTCTGGCGAACTAATACGATACCCATATCCTAGTTCGTAAATCTTTTCATTATGCTTCAAAGCAAATGCTTGACTCATAAATGAATGCGATGATCCGAATCAAACAAGACAACAAAGATTATGATCATTGACAAGGCACGTACCCAGCAGTCACGGTTTCTCCTTCGGTGTCGGTTCAAATTTCGAAAATGAGCTTGTCCATACCGCCGCTGGGTGGGTTCTTCCTAGGTTGAGGACAATTCTTGGCGAAGTGCCCCGGCTTTCCACAATTAAAGCACGACATTACTTGCGGGGAGGTCGGTATCGTGCATTCTCGAAATGGTTTACCCTTCTGGAATGGAGTCACAGTTGCCTTCTTGTAGCGAGGATTGGTGTATTGTGGCTTCTTCTGTGGAGGTGCGTACCTCGGGACTGGTGGGCGGTAGTTAGGGCGATTAGGCACAGACGCCCTTGCCTGAGATGACCCTCCTTCAAAAGATCTCTTCTTGCTCTCCATAGCAATGCAAGCATTATTTGTAGTCTCCTGAGACAGACAATCACTGATGAAAGCAGAAAAGGTGACCTTCTCTGAGTTACCCATGAACTGCAAAAGCTTAGGATTCATCCCTCTCTTGAAACTAGCAATCTTCTTAGCATCAGTGTCAACCATATCAGGGGCATAGCGGGACAAGTTGTTAAAGGCCTGGAGATACTCTGCCATAGTATTACTTCCTTGATGAAGCTTGATGAATTCACCCAACTTCTGAGCCATCAGCCCGGGAGGAATATAGTTCTCATGGAAGGTCGCAAACGAATCGTGCCCATGGAATTTCAGCATTTTCGGAAAAGTGGCACGGTAGTTTGTCCACCAAATACCAAATTGGTCCATCAAGCAAGTGAACCGCATACTTCAGTCTTCAAGGCCTCTGTCAGCGGCGCACGAAACTTATTCTCGAGCGAGTTAATCCATTCATCGCCTTCCAAGGGCTCCACAAACTTCATGGAAGGAGTTTGGGTGGGTATCCATGAAATCCTTGAATGAAGCATACCGATTAGCATCATTATCACGACGACCACCACGAGCATTACGTCCTTGAACCACAAAGATTAGTCGATTAGCGCATCTCTCCTGTGAAGTGATTGAAGAACTCGCTCCCCGGTGAGCGGTGGCGGCGGTGGGAGGTTCTCATTTCCGCTTCCTCCACCCCTACCATCTGCGAGTGTCAACCATCCGCACAATCCAAACCAATGATAATTATTTAAATGATGTTTCCACAACGTACATGTATCGAATTTAAAGTTACACGAAATTTATTGAGAGAATAAATTCAACCAACAAATAGAGGTAACAATAATTCCAATAACATCACACACATCATAGGAATAATTAAAATCGATAAGAATCGTGTATCCGACATAAATTCTCCATCCACTATGGAAATAATCCAAAGTTCCACATAACTCAGAAAGCTTCAAGATGAAACTAGTGTTGTCCTTTGTAGCAAGATTTCGAGAACTCTAATGAGATGGGTGAGTTGCAAATTTTTAATTTGAATGGGACATAAAATTTTATTACTGGGGGAAGTACAAGCACATAGGAAAGAGGATATGAAAATGATGCAATGCTCGTACCGTACGTTCCTCACAGAAGTAGGAAAGATTAGTTACTATTCGTTATAAATGGTGGCATAACCAACGTTCTCTCAAAGGAAATAAATCGCAACTAGTCGATCTACACGTTCGCGTTGTTAGCGTACCTGCAATTCCATTTCAGCCCTCATATATATTTATGCAATGCACGAATTTAAATTGCATATACCTGCTTCATCCAATGGACGGCATCACACTCTGGTGGCACATATGTTACGCCCTGCACACCCGTGTACCCATACACAAGTCTACAGGGGCACTACCCGACATGGAGCTCTCAAAAAGATTTTATTTTTACCCCCTAGACCGGCGGTTGTCCGATCATGCTCTCACAGCTCACATCTTACCTTAGGCGTAGAGGTATTGAACATCATTTACCTTGGGCGTAGAGGTATTTTGATCCATACATAACTACTCAAGTGAGTAGCCCCGTACTACTGGCCGCACGACAACCCAGCATAAACAACAAAATATGATGCAATCCCCCCAAAGTTAATACCTAGAGCCACCTGATAGTCCTTAATTGGGCATATAGGATATGACCATGGCACAATTTAACTTTGAAATCACTGAGTTGCAAACACCTATTTAACTATTAGTTGACAAATAAGTTTTGCAAACTCAAAATCCTTTTGTTTTGAAACTTTTTATTTTAACTCATGAACAAGAACACCGAACCTTCGCTCCGATGCCACCGTAAATGAGAACCGCCCAATTTATAGGTAATTAAGCATAAGAGTGGCCATCCACCGGTCTCACCCCATACTTAACCACATATAAACCCGGTAGTCCGTGAAATCTCGAAGGATTTCAAACATCTTCACATCACAACTTCAGAATCGTACTCGGGTTCGTGAGTTACCATACATAAGTCTCAAACGGTTCACAAATAATTAAATTCGAGTGCGATAATTATTACAATACCAAGTTCGAAATAAAGTTGCGGAAGCAAATAGTTTTGAAAGTACTGAATGAACTTAAAGAGTTGGTTTAAAAGTTGTGCCACGATAATCATTCCTACGATAGCGAGAGGTAGGGATATGGAGAGCTGCCCTGGGGCCTTTATTCATCATCACAAGCGGGAAAGAAGCACGTCTTGCAATAGCCATGAAAAACCTGATTATCTGCAACATTGGGAATGAAACCCTGAGTACGAGGTTGTACTCAGCTAGACTTACCCGACAAAAATAAAATAATAACATAAAAGACTCTCAAGGATCATGATAGGCTTATTTGGTGGAGCTTGACTAGACATTTTGCGTAAAAACATGAATCTTAGTCATTTTAATTATATACCTATCTAGCGGCAAGTTATTAATATAGATATTAGTTTGCACCTGAACTAATCACATGTCAATGTAACAACATAAATGTAACAACAAAGAGTAATAATGAGATCATAAATAAATCATTGCCATAAATATAACATCATCAATCTTACTTTCATGTTTAATTAGTTAATGCCACAATGAAGTGAAGCCAATCGGTTTCTCACTAACCAGGAGAGATGGCGACTCGAATCGATTACTACCCAGCTGGGGACAAATACCGCACACTCACCCGGCATGCTTTGCAAGGGCAGCCATGGGTCACCTTTGGAACTGTTCGGGAATCGCGGGCGTGGCGGCAACCTCCCCATCAGGACCCAACCGAACTGCCGGGTAGCTCAAGCCTTGCTTGCCCACGGTCCACGTTCGTGGCCCGCACATACTTCCTTCTCTCCATGGGGAGCGTTAAACGGCCCCTGTCGGCCCCGACCCGAAACTACTCGGCCGTGGTTCACGCGTCCCAAAGGAACCAACTAAGTGATAGGTGCTTTCAAATCCGATTGAAGTCCGACACGGTAACAATGTTTAATTAATTCGAAGCGAAGCACAACCCCATCTCGCCCGAACCTTCACTTTTAATCTTCTCAAGATTAATTCTTTAATGGCAACATACCCCAACATATGATCATCATTTTATCTCATTGTAAGTGACCAGAAGATCACCTACTAACTTTCTTAAGCAGGGCTAAGCAAAGACTACGATATTTACTCATAGGGTAGGATATCATGGTAAACAAGGATATAAGTGCAACAACGGTACCAAACAACTCCTACACTTAATGCATCAAACAATACCGTATACTCAAGTAAGTTAATTCGAAAGCATAGGAAAGTCAAGATGCACCGGGGCTTGCCTTGGACAAAGGAAGTAGGGTAGTGGTTAGGACACTCAGGCAACTCGGTGATCTGTCCTTCTCCTGCGGTGACTCCTGCGGTTTGCACGTTCAGGTGGTTCAGCTCTCCCTCCTGCAGCTCCTCTGACTCCAACGGAATCGTCTCCTCGTATCCTGTCATGATGCATATGCAAGAGTGAATAGGATGAATGCAAGATTAACCAAGGACATATGTGTGCATAATGATGAATTATTATGTAAGTGCATATCTCTTCTGCTGTAGAGAAGCTAAGTCCTACGCAAAACAAAACATATGTTGCACCCTTAACACAACCATCCATGACTCACCATCTTTAGACAACATGTAACGGCAGTACGAAAACGAACACAACCGGAGTTCTACAACTCCGATCACAGCAAACTAGGACTCGTTGGAAAGCTTAGGAAATTATCTACAACTCTATTCAACTCACTTAACCAGATTACAACATCTACTGCATGTAAAACAGCAAGGTAGCAGTTCTGTTTTCTAGGTAGCAAGCAAGCATGCATCACCTATAACTTTCAACACATATATGCTCACACTACCAAATCTGAACAGCAAGTAAAGTACATAATTATGTATCATAAAAACCTACTGGTCATCAGAAAATTACCATAACAATTTCACAGCTAACACATTCATCTATCATTCTACACATAAATGACAAGCTAGCACAAAATATAGGCATGAAAATACTTTGTATTATAAAGTGTATGAAACAACAGGTTTATAGGCAAAACAGATACATAACAGTACCCTAAGAACTCACAAAAGTTTCAGGACCAAAAGCATTACATTTATTTTCTTATGATTTTCCTAAAATGCAAACTAAATGGCACATAACTCAAAACTCATACTTTTCCAACAGAACATGGCATGAACAAATATTTTTCCCTTGATGTAAATCCAAAACATGAACATGTTGTACAGGAAACATAATTTTATCTTGTACCATTTTAGAGATATGCATTTATCCATTTATATAGCATTTATTGCAATAAATAAAAACATATATAAAAAGAATCATAAAATGCAGTTTCATATATTCACATGATAGATCTATTTACAAGAAACAGTACAAAAGTCGTTTCACCAAAAACCGAGCTAAAATGAGCAACTTATGGAATTTACAAGATTGAACCGAGTTTCTGAAAACAGAAAAACGAAAATGAAAAGCTGCTGCCACCTGGGCCCCGTGCGTCAGCGACCAGAGGCAGGGCACGGCGGCTCGACGGCGGCCCCTCGCCGGCGGCGACCAAATCGGCCAACCAAGTACATCATTTGAATCGCAACGACGAGATCTACGCAATGGTACCCTTTGTGCGAGCTAAAACTGACTGTGGCATGCGCAGCGGCGGACGGCGGCGAGCGGCGGCGCTGCGAGCGGTGGCGCTGCTGTTCGAGGCCGTGGCGGCGCAAACCAAGGTGAGCATCAGCTGCGTGATGTCGAGGCGATGCGAATCCCCTACCTACTCGCTCAAAAAGACGTCCGGACGACACTCGACCGCACGCGCGCACGGCGGCGGCCGTGAGCTTCGTCGGCGAGCGGCGCGTTCCGGCGAAACGGCAGCGGCAAACCTCGAACTGCTTTAACCTGAGCTTAGAACACAACAACATGACCACGAGACGCAAGAAACGGCGAAGAAAAACAGTCAAGAATCGCACGGGGCGAGCTCGGCCGACCGGCAGCCATGGCGGCTCCGACTCCGGCGAACAGAAAACTCAAAACGCCGGCTTACCCACGCGTTTTCTACCTCGTTCGACGCTGCAGGGTCGTAGGCCAGGTCTAGGCGGCTGTGGGTGGCTGCTGGTGTGGATTTGCGCGGCGGTGGGCGAGCTAGGGCGGCAGCGACGGCAATGGCAGCCATGGCGGCGCTTGCGTTGGCTGCTGTTCTGGTGTGGGGAGGCGAGGAGGAGCGAGGGGGATGGAGTGGAGTGTGGAGGAAGGGATGAGGCGCACTGGACGAGCATTAACGCGGTCGGTGTGGGTGCAGGATGTCGACACTCCATGGCCGGCGTCGGCCACGTTGCCATCGCTGGTTGGGGAAGATGGGCGGTGGCTGGCCACAGGCCTGCTGCCCGAAAATCCCGACATTGCTACTGTTTTTGCTCCGCACAACGAAAACCGTTCAAAAATTTCCAAAAACTTTCTATACATGAAATGTTCAGAATTTCGTAAGCTACAAATCATTCAATTGGAGTTTCTTCAAATTCTCAACAGAATTTGAACTACGATCAGTCAAAGACAGTCACAGCAAAGATGCTCTTTGAAATTCAAATTTGAAATGGCATTCATTTGACCTGGCTGTTTGGGCTGTTTTGAAGACTTTCCAAACATTTTCATGAGATGCAAGCTGAACACCAATTGTTCCACAAGAAAAGTACTACACTTTCTATATAGAAACTTTTTGCCAAAAACTATTTTATCATGCACTTTTGAAATGGTTTCCGAAATCACTTCAAAGGGTCAAACTGAGTTGACCAGCCCTAATTACACACTTTTGGGTGACATGACCAACATGAACAATGCTCCAAATCAATGTTCAAACATATCTAAACATTCATAGCACTCAAACAAAGAATCTACAAGGCATTTCATTGTATGACTAAAGCATAGCAAGATGA
>JADLZK010005007.1:0-12768 GCA_015847255.1 Hyparrhenia diplandra | reverse complement strand
TGCAGTGTGAATCGAATTAACCAGCAATCACACGGGAGGACAAACATGACTGGCGGCACACTAGCATAGCATAGCACCGGTAAGGGCATGTTTGTCACCGCTCGCTGCGTCAACTCCATCGGACATGTCACTGTAGCGACACTGTTTCCGAGGCTGAGATCTAGAGTACTATTAACATTTGAGCTCCCTCCAAAGACAATGTTTTTTAAACTTGTCTATTTGCTTGATCACAGTTTTTGGGATCAACTCGAAGAAGTTGTTGATGAACAATGAAGGCGCCCATCCGTTGAACTTTGATGAGGTTGAGGGTGTCAGACTCTGATGGCGACAGTAATCCCATCGACAGTTTTATACCAATCGGCCTACTAAAATTGATTTTCCTCGTGTTAACCTGGGCCGTCGAAATAAAGGTTCAGTTACTTCAGTATACTAGTGCTTACTACGACATGCACACATACAAGTGCTTTAACCTCAACTTAACATTAGTCGTAGCCTCGTAGGGACATGACATGGACATGTACAGTCTGAGGGAACGTGGGACACGAGTGTAGGTGTAGTGACGTGTGCATGCTTATGTCACCTTTGTAATCATGACTAAATATATAAAAAGAAGAAGAAGAAGAAGAAAAAGAAAAGCGATCACAATGCTAACGTGACTCATATTTTTACCATAGGGGGTTTACGTTGATGCAAGAGAATATTCTCGTTTGGTATAGAAGACTTGACTTGGGAAATAGTTTTGCAATCAAGACGGCGGTACGACATGTTCGTTCAGAGAGACAGAGATAAAGATGGTACGACGAGGTTCCTGATTTGCGCTTAATCCGTGTAGCATGATAGGGGCGAGAGCCAGCTGGTCGAAATTAATTGACACCGGGCTCCATCCAGCGTCAGTGTGGCCAGCTCATTATAATATCCGTACCATCGAGTCCGTCTGCAGGAGTTCACATTGACAACCATCATCCATCCTTAGATAGGTCCATCTAACCGATCGTAATTTTGTATCACATCATACAGGTGTGTGTGCAATGCAACAAAGCCTTGAATCATAAGGCACTTGATTTTTTTTTTTATTTTTATTTATTTATTTTTTGCGGGCCAAGGCACTTGATTTGTCGTATATGCATGTGAATCTCCACCAAATACCCCAAAAAAGTACTTGTGGAATTTGAAGAATTTAGTTAGAAATTAGTGTTTTTTTTGTCACGGTGATAGATCGAGAGCAGTGATAGAAGTGCAGCAAGTCTATCATGTATCCATGTCCCAAATCTGAGAGAGAAATCGTACTGGCACTGGTCATTTGCTGATCTCTGCGAGAAAAAATACTCGCCGACGGGCTAGCGCGATAAACCAGCGAACAGTGCCCTAGCCTCGGAGTCCACGGATGGCGACGGACACGAGCTGCGCAAGGCCCGCAAAAAATACGCTGCCGTGGCTGAAAACCAGCGATGGCGATGTGGCCGGAGCTGTACGTGTTCGTGGCGCCGATCGGACGGCCAGAAGCCCAGAATAATGTATTGCCAGCGGTTGCAAGGTCAGGATCTGAGCTGGAAAGGAGTGAGGTCGCGAGTGACAAGTGGCAGGGGCGGGTGAGGGTGGCCTCCCGGCGATAATTTCTGAGCGCGGGGGCCACGCGGAAAATAACAATGGCCACAAAGGATTATCACTTGATACGCGGAGGTCGTGCCGTGATCCTGGCCGAAAATGACACTGCGTGTAGCTCACCTACACTAGCTACACCCACATAATTCACATGGCGGATATCCAGCATCACACACGGATCGCACACAGTGTTAACAGAGTCTTGTTCAAATTTGGTTCACTTTCATCTCCTATTCTAGTTCATTATAAGAATCACTTACGAATTGGCATCAAATCACTTCTTTGTAAAAACATTGTTAGAAGTTGTCCTTGAAGCTATGCTAAACAGGCTCTTACAAAGCATGGTGAACTATGCCAAAAACAAACAAAGCGAATGAAAGGAAGACGTTCATTCCTTTTACAACAGTTGGGATGGAAACCAATACGTCGGCTCTGAATGTTGATTGTTTCAAGTATTACAAAAGGGGTGCCGAGAGTGTCAACGTTTCGCTAATGTGCAAAAAGAGTTCCAGTATCGGCATCAATCTTTGTAAGCTTAAGGAAAAACAGAATATGTATAACTAAGTTGGCTAGTTTTTTTAAAAACGGTGGAAATCAGAACCTGTCCAATCCATGTTTTAAATCCAAAATGGCTGTTTATTCATGAACTGGTGAACGGTGTACAAGGACACCTAGACTCGTGATGCTTCTTCATCAATCTCATGTTATATGCATGTCTCTCAAGTTAAGGGGGAAAAAGAAAAAGTTGTTTATTTAACTTCAATTTTATTTTCATATGGTATAAAATACAAATTTAGTATACTCTTGGAGCACATTTATTTCACTGAAGAAATATATAGCAAGTCCAGCTTTCTCTGTCATCAAAGAAAAATCAAACAATTATTGGTTGCAAAAATCATCCACGAGGCAGGCCGCGCCGCCTTATAAAAACCTGGCGCCGGCCGCCGGCCGCCTGCCGCATCCACCGGTGAGCAGAGCAGAGCACTCTCGTGTCCGTCGCCTCCGCCTCGGCTTGTCTTGTCCCCACCAACCAATCCACAGCTCCCAGCAAACCCACACACACCGGCACCATGGCGTCCAAGGAGGAGGTGATCAGGGGAAAGCTCAACGTCCGCGTGCTGCGGGGCAACAACCTGGCCATCGCCGACCCGCTCACCCACACCAGCGACCCCTACGTCGTCCTCCAGTACGGCTCCCAGGTCCATTTCCATCCCCTCTCCCTCTTCCTTCCTGTGCCATCTGGCTGGGGCATCTGGCCTCCTTTCTTCCCCCACAGCATTGCCTAGGGAGCTAGGATCCCCGGGCCCCGGTCGCGCGCAGTGGACGAGCCGCCCAGCGGCGTCCACGGTCAACGCCGCGGCGTGAGGGGTTCTTGCTGGGAGATCGGGTGTCGGGATTATCGATCTTCCCCGATCTCATAGTTCCTATGTGCTCGTCTGTCTCTGTCGTCTTCTTTGGGCGGCTGCGAATCTGTCCGTGATGCATGCCTTCTCATCTTAGGATCCTTGGCCTGTATATTGGATGGCGAGTGGTCCATGACGGGCTTACTCGACCAGGTGTTGGGGGATGTTCTACTGCTTTTCAACGACGAGTGAAACAGCGACCAAAATCCCGGCAATGAACTGCCTAGCCGCTACCAATAAGTGCCTGCCTGCCTGACTGACTGCTGTTCTAGCTTGCTCTTGAATTTGCTTATCCAATGCAATGCAACAGCCAGCAGCTGTGTACCTGCGAAAAGGGCTATGAACTAAATGAGAAATAATAGCTGCTGATAACATTTCTTCTGAACTAGGGGACTGATCTTGCACAAGTTTTGCAGAAACGAGAGTATGGATTGAACCTGCACTTTAGCACTATCTCTGTGATGTGCATAATGATTCCAGGATCAAAAATAGTATGTCATGTACTGAATTACTTACTAGTCTTTTTTTATTTTCCTGGGGCAATTCAAGATATTTTTACTAACATGGCTTTTTCTTGAGTGTGTGTTAGTTACCCCCTAGGCTGACGATTCAAAATGTATTATATAGTTTTTAAGTTTATTTATTTATCTATGATTGGCTTGTGTGGTGTCAAGTCAACCACTCATGTCTGACTGTTGCTGAATTGCAGTATTGCCCACTGAATACATAACAGAATGCACTACAGAAACAGTTTTTGTAGGATTTGAAAGCTTTTTGTGTTTTTGTATTTTTATCCAGTTGACTTCTGTTCAAACGTCATGGATGCTCATTGAATTTATGGCTTTCTGTTCTTGATACTTGCGTCATGGAAGTTTTCTTTTGCTGTTGTTACAGAAGGTGAAGACTAGTGTCCAGAAGAAGAATCCCAATCCAGTATGGAACGAAGTGCTGCAGCTCACAGTAACAAACCCGAGCAAAGCCAGTGCACCTTGTAAGTTTACTGTCTCAGTTATGTAGATTATGAAAATATTCAAAATATATGCTGGTTAAAAGGTTTGCCGATGGTGATGTGGCACAAAAGTTTAATTTAGAAAAATCAACAATTTCTTTCACGGCAGAAACATGAATGGTATGGAACCATGTCTGCCATACATCCACTGATATTGCTGCAAAATAGGAACAAAATTGACCACATATGTTTCTAACTATACTGTGCAGTAACCAGGAAAAATTATCCTTGATTTCTGAATTGTTAATATCACTACAGGAAGTTTTTGAGCGAAGACAAGTTCACGCAGATGACACCATGGGTGTTGCTGAGATCAACATTACTGACATCTATGATGCTGCAAAAGCTGGATCTGAAGCATGCCACTGATGGGACTAGAATCAAGACAATCTACCCAGTCGGTGTAAACTACCTTGGTGGCGAGAGCCATGTTCAGTGGAAGGATGGCAAGGTGGTCCAGGACTTGATTCTGAAGCTGAAGAAGGTCGAGAGTGGCCTGATTGTGGTGCAGCTGGAGTGGGTTCATGTTCCTGGTGTGAAGCTGTGAGACCTGTCTGAATGAGGGTTGTGGTCGATGCTCTGGTGGAGCCGCTGCAGTTGTGGTTGGTCGTCCCTGGTTTTGAGTGTTTCGATGTAAAACTATATCCTGAACGTGCTTATTTGCGGAGTATGAGTGATGTTTGAGTGTTGGTTTGAGTGTGATGTTTTTTTATTTTAGGTATTTCCTGGTGACATGATGTGGGTGTGACTGTTAAAAGGTTGTGGCCCACCAATAAGAAAATGCCCTGTAAACACAAGTGGAGTGAGATGTAAATTAAGAACTTAGAACTGAAATATAGAAGTGATTGGGCGTTCAAGTTGCTTTCACTTTCTTCCTGCAAAGTTTCTTTGTTAGCTCTATCAGATTTTTATTGTAGGGAAGAAGAACATTTGTTGATCCTGCCAAGGGATGCCTGCGTTCGGCATAGAAAAGGACAGCGAAAGCTTTGCCACATGTTTTTATTAGAGCAGGAGAAAAAACACAAAAACATTGTACAAAAAATTTACAACACTCCTCCGGTCTCTCCCCACTATCAACAGCCAAAAGCCATCCGGTATTGCATAATCTCATCTTTGCAAATAGAAGCCACTTGTGTTGGATTATCTTTGCAAATAGAAAGCCACCTGTGTTGGATTATCTTTGCAAATAGAAGCCACCTGTGTTGGATTATCTTTGCAAATAGAAGGTTTCAATGTGCTGTTTGAGAAATTCTCTAAAAACTTGCTCATGGAGATATACATGTTTCTTATTTCTTCCAGTTTGTCGAAAAAAATTCAACTGTGAGGTCGCAGTTGGATATCAATTTCTAAAAGATTGGAAAAAAATCCTTTGACCATGCCTAGGATCAAGACAATCTACCCAGTCGGAGTAAACTATATCTTGAACAGCGGTGATATGTGGTGCGTGAGTGATGTGTGATGTATGAGTGTGGAAATGGATATGTAGCAGAGAGCATAAAACTGCAGCAAAAATCATTCATAGCATGATTGTGCAATCAAGATATATTACTGGAATAACAAAAAAACAAGAAATATCTCAGTTTGCATATATTAGCAACTTAGATCACACTCAAATATAGTCAAAAGCACGTATATTCGGTGTCTTCGACAGAATGAGACCTGAAGAGCTGATAAGTTGAGATAATAGTTCCAAGCAAGCACAGAGTCAATATGTCATGGCGATAGGGAACACATTATATAGCTGGTTCTAATGAGGATAAACACTAACAATGAGCTCTCACAAATTACTGAGAGTACTCTGTCTTGGAAGAGCCATTGATTGCGATTTCAGCCACGATGCAACACTTGCCTTTGATGAGATAACCCTTTGATGTGTCCTTGAAATCCTCCAGCGAGATGAACTTATTCCATCCCCAGCAAGGATGTTGGTTTTGAAAAACTGGCACCTGCCTGCATTTCCCAAAAAAGAATAAGTTAAGAATATGTGACAATAGTGTAGCATTCAGACAACTAGTCCATCAAAGCAAAGTATGCTAAATTGCAAACCTGGTAATTTCTTGTGCTTGCTCTTTTCCTGATCTTTTGATGGATAAAAGTAAATTCGACCAGGTTCCCAGAGTCTTTGGGGACATCATTTGTCTTCTTCATTTTTCAGAAATAAGGACAAGTGGTTACCATCACAAGATGGATACATAGTGATTGACCTGCAAATTGGACAGGATCACACAATCAAGTTAATAACGTACAAAAAACTACAATAATTGTGTTTTAAGTAAATTTTTGAATTTTTGTTTTAAGTAAATTTTTCAAAACTGCAGTGGTATAGAAGCATTCTTAGCACTGTAAGAAAGTTCAGATTATGATATTAGCATTCAGTCATGTAACCATGTCAAGTATTGCAAGCTGAAAAGATTATCACCATGTGTATCCACCGATTTCAAACTCTGGTGAGTAGGACCATTTCTTCAGAGCAAAAGAAATCCTCAATTTTCCCAAGTGTAAGCTTTTGGCCTCGTTGAAGACGTTCATCTTCCTGACAAAATAGTGTTTCTAACGCCGTGTTGGCTTTTGATAGTGGCAACTTTGATGAATTCAATACCAAATATGCAGCTGTTGTTGACAAGAAATCTCGAGGACTGTTTGTTTAGTAATTTTCAGGGATGACAGGCATGAGATGCCAGAGGTCGTACTTGCAGTCTGGAACCTGTGGTTAACTGCACCCAAGCATACATATTTTATTCAGAAAAAAGGTATTTAATTACCATAATAAGATTTGAAGCGAAATGGGAACATATTGTTTCCAAAAGCAAAAACTAAAATGAAGACATGAAACAAAAATAGAAGGTTTTATAAAAAAAGGGCAACTATAAAACGATTTCAAGTTGTAGCTGGGAGCTAGAAAATGAGCATTTGGGCCAATGACTACAACTATAATCTTCAGAGAAAAACATTAGAAGTTTACAAGTTATATCTGAGACTACAACTATAATCTTCAGAGAAAACATTAGAAGTTTACAAGTTATATCTGAGAGTGTAACTAGGACGATTTTTGAGTCTGTGCATAATGCATCAGTTATTTTCATCTCTACTTATTTGTTACTTTACCTAGCTTCTCCTTGTGCTTTCCATTGGACTGATCATATATCGTGAACTTGAAAGATGCCTCAACGACAGTGTCAAGTTTCAGTGAACACTGCGGCAGTTCAAGCCTGAGAGCGACATACTCCTCGTCACCATTGATCTTTTTTTGTACTTCGGATTCAGCTTCAGATACCTAGAAATGAGTCAAAGCAGAGCACTGAGATCCTGTTCATGAGATGAATGACTGCTGGCCATGTTTTCTATTTTGGAAGTTAGGGAGATGTACAAAGAAGCAGGATATATACAAAACCAAGTCATACCATTTTACGCCCATGATCTCAAAGATGTTGGAGTATGTCCATCCTTCATCCTTGTCAAGAAGGGAGGAAAAAGCCATCAATGATCCACTTGAAAGATGTCACCTCCCTGATGAAGGTGTGGCATTGGTCGTCAAGTCCAGACCTGGCTTTGATCGGCCTGAGAACAGTGACAGGGACAATAGTGAGAAAGATCAGCAAAAATCCAACAGCGAAATCTAAAGTAGCAGAAAAACAAAAAAACAAAAATGCGAGATGGAGTGTTTGTTGCTCGTGATGACCCATAGCAAGTATGATAAAACAACGTGTTAGTACAACAATGATTAACAAAAATGACCCGTAGCAAGTCTGCTGAAATCCATACCAGCACCTTTTGACGCAAGAGTTGCCCATCGCTCAGCAACTCCCTCCCCCAGGAATCCCCTGCAGTTGAGATCAATCCTCATGCCATAAGGAAATAACGAAGGCTGCGGGGGTTAAGATCGAGAGATCTTGCATATCATCAGGAAACAACAACGCAAAGGGGCCTCTCATCACTCGTCAAGAACCGGTAGATCAACAGAAGCTTCCTAACACCGATGAACAAAAAACCCTCTCATCACTCGTCAAGAAAGCCAATAGCTCGCATTCGCGAAGCCCGAAACCCCTTTAAGATCCACGAGAATTCCAGGAACTCTGCAACCGTGCAAGATTCTCCAAACGTTTTCTAGATCGGTTATTCCTTCACTCCCTGCGCACTTACAGCCCACGATCGCCGACGCCGGACACACGCTATGAAAAAAAGAACGCGCTTTCCTACGGATCGTGAAATCAGGAACACTGGAAGAGGCAGGACAACAAGATCGAGAGACAGAGCTCACCTCGAGATGCTTCCTCGGTGGAGATCCGAGGGGCTTCGAGCAAACCCCTCACCGCAGATGAGGTGGGGGTTTTTTCTTCGGAGCTGCGGCAAGCTGATAGGTGAAGCCGGCGGCTGCGCCACAACATATAAGGAGGGCTTTTTGTGCACACGGCACACGGGGATCTCTCCAGGAAACAGAAGAATTCGGTGCAAAATTCACGGGTGGGTCGTTGCTAAACTTATTTGACGGTGTCATCTAGATCTTTTAGAATTTTTGATTTGATGATATTTGTGCCCGATATATACAGGGCAATTTTTTAAAAAATATATATACAAAGGCAGTTAGGCAGTGTCACTCTGGTCTAACTCTTAAATTTTTAATGCTTGGGTCCTAATATTTTGTATAATTTATAATCTATACTAATCCAAGTGACATGAAAGTGGGGGGTGGGGGAGCATTGACTACGTCGGTGGGCAAGTCTCTGGCTGACATGAGGATCAGCGAGGAGCGACTGATTCTAGTGGATGGTTACATGCAAGACATATTGGTCATGTTTAGGAAAAACCTTTTTGCTTATGTCCGTAAACATGTTGTAGCGTCATCTTTTTATCCCATGATATTTGTAATAATTGGTCCGATTCTATCTGGCGATAGATGAAGCCGAATTTTTAATCTATTATCTAAAAACAAATAACACAGTTTACAAGTTTTAGAACCCATAAATCAAAAGTCTATGAGTTCAAGACTCAAATGTCATTTTGTGTGTTATAAGTTCGGGGACTCAAATACTAAAAATTAATGGTTAGAGATGCAGGGTCAAGAAAAAAATAGTCATTTTAGAGAAAATTACTTTTATGAAACCTTTGGTATGCTTTCTTATATGGTTGGCTTTATGGAGTTTTTCGCTATGTGATAGCACGTTTATTATTAATGGCGTCAGAGCAACATATATTTAAATTACAAATTCGTCACCTTTCGATTCATGATGACCAGATATAGAGTAATTGTTATTGTTGGGGAGTGGCCAAAAGCACCCCTCCACCCGCAAGTAATTACCATAAATTGGCTGCCCACCCATAAAAATCATTGCCCGCAATAACAATGTTTGGGGAGGGCGACCCTCACACAGCACCGGTAGCCCTACGCGGACCCCGCGTCAACGAGCCAAAGGCAGTCAAGATTTGAAACAACTCTGAACATATTGTAACGTGTATGGCGAAGTTACCTCACAAGGTCCACTGAGCTAACAACTCTGAACATATTGTAACGTGTATGGCGGTGCGTTAAGTTATATCCCTTCCTTTCTTCTTGCTTTGCCTTGACAAGACATTTTCGATCGCGAAGGTCGGGTGGCGATATACTCGACGGCCGTGCTTCAAAAGGTCTTGGATGGGACTACACAAAAGGACAAACCACGGAAGCGACGGCGGCGCGGACTTCGCTAGCAGCTAGGGGCACGAAAGGGAAAATGTGTGTTTACCATATTGCCCCGGTTAGGTGTTTTTTTACCTAGATGCCCCTATGAGGGGCCCATGCTTGTCGATGAATGAAACCTGTGTGCCCTAATGTAAAAAGCGTCGTCCGACCCTTCAGCTCCCTATAAATACCCAGAGAAATACGGAAGAGGGGTCGGGTTGGTGGTTGAATTTATGACCATTTAATCGCAATTTTTGATGCTGTCACCTTCGCTATGTTTTTACGCTAACATTTCCGTGCAACCTTCGGCTCACTCACACCCCTGGTGAGGGTGAGAGAGGACCGAAGTCCTATTCCCTCCCCTTTGCATTCACTTTTTCCCGTGGTAAGCCCTCGCCCCCTCTCCCGTTGCTCCGATTGCGAATGTAAGGGGCATGTGTGAACTCCACAAACAATTTCATCGTGACAATCACTGTAATTATCACAGGTAACAAAAACTTTGACAAAAACATTTTGATTTGACTAGTAGACTAATCTTGATTAAAACTAACAGAAATAGAATTAAAAGAATTGTTAGAGATTGGTTTCCTCTCTTTGCCACCGATAAACTCGCCTAATAAGATGAAGAGAGAGATGACAACGGCGAGAGGAGGAAACGACGGTACTTTTTGAGCATTTTTTTAGCATGGACAGTAGCCAAATCTTTTAGAACAGACATAAAAATCTTTAGAACAAACATGCGTTAAATCTTTACGATTACCTTGAGATACGGCTCCGTAATATCAGCTCTAACCTGTACTCTATTTCCGGCTCGGAAGATCAGTAAATCGGCGCCAGCAGCTGCAATGTCATGTGCAAGTCCGACGGAACGAGCAACACTAGACTACGTGCGGGTCGCGGCGCTCTGCGACGTGATCCAACGCGTTCCGCATGGCAGACCACGGCCGTCTCCGGAAGCCGAGGCGCGCCGCATCAAAACCACCGCAGCTCACGGCTAGTGGTGTTTGTTCACAAGAAGAGCATGACTGATACGTCTCAAAAACTGCTACAAAAATCATTGGTTGTATGATTGTGCAATCAAGAAAAAAATTACCAGGATAGAACCTAAAAATGTATGGGAAGGTCTCAGTTTGCATATATTAGCAACTTAAATCACATTCAAAATAGTCAAAGCACCGCACGTATATTTGGTGTCGTCGATAGAATAAAACCTCAAGAGCTGATAGGTTGGGATATCTATAGTTCCAAGCAAACAGAGAGTCTCAGTGCCATGGTGATAGGGAACGTTAAATATAGCTGGTTCTAGCGAGGATAAACACTAATCATGGGGTCACACAAATTGCTGAGTACTCTGTCTTGGAAGAGCCATTGATTGCGACTTCAGCCTCAATGCAGCACTTGCCTTTGATGAGATAACCTTTTGATGCGTCCTTGAAATCCTCCAGCGAAATGAACTTACGCCATCCCAGCCCGAAGTAATGCTTGAGAAGTGGAAAGTGCCTGCATTTCCCAACAAAATAAGTTAGGAGGAACATGCAGAAGTTTGGCATCCGGGACTAACCAGTCCATCAAGCAAATTTTTTCTGCTAAAATGTGAACCTGTTTGTTTCCAGTCCTTGCCGTTTTTCCTGGTTTTTGATGGATAAAGAAACTTCGACCAGGTTCCCAGAGTCTATGTGGAGGTCATTGGCCTTCATTCTCAGACGTATGGACAGGTGGTTCCCATCGCTAGATGGACTCATACGAATAAACCTGCGAATTTGACAACATCACAGAATCATGTTAAATAATGTGCAAAAACTACTATATTTGTGTTTACAGAAATTTTTCAAAACTGCTGTGGTATAGAATCATTCTTAGCATTTTTAAGAAAGTTCAGATTAGGTTGTCAACATGTATCAGTCATGTATACATGTCAAGTATTTACAAGCTGAACATAATCACCATGTGTATCCACCAATTTCGAAATCTGGTGAGCAGGATGTGCTCTTCAGAGCAAAAGAAATCCTCAATTTCCCAAGTGTAAACTTTTAGCCTCGTTGAAGACGTTCATCTTCCTGACAAACAATGTTTCTAACACCGTGTTGGCTTTTTGATAGTACTAACGTTGATGAACTCAATACCAAATATGCAGCTGTTGTTGACAAGAAATCCAGAGGGCTGTTCGTTTAGTGTTTTCAGGGGTAACATGCATGAGATGCTAGAGCTCGTACTTGCAGTCTGGAAGCTGTGATTAACTGCACATTAAAAAATCAAGCATACATTGTTTCTTCAGATAAAGGAATTTAACTAACACCGCAAGATATGGCTTCAAATAAATTTCTTCTAGAGAAACTAAATGGGGACATGAAATCAAATAGAAGGGTTTTATATTAAAACAATCAACATTAAAGATTGTAGGAAATAGTTAGCAGTTTCAAATGACCATTTGGGCCAATGAGTATAAATCTATTATCAATTCTCAGGGACATTAAAAAGTTTATAAGTTAAATCTTACAACGTAACTAGGAAGCTTTTTGAGTCTGTGCGTAATGTCGAGGAGTATGTGTGCGTAATGCATCAGTTATTTCCATCAGATAGAATCAATTCTCAATGTGGGTATTTTTGCTAATTTACCTAACAGTGACATATGCTTTCCGTCGGACTGATCATATATCTTGAGCCTGAAAGATGCTTCAATGATAGTGTCAAGTTTCACTAAAACTCTGTTGAAGCCTGAGAGAGACATACTCCTCCTCCTCATTGATCTTTTTGTACTTTGGGTTTTAGTTTTTAGATACCTGCAAATGAGCCAAAAACAGAGTCATGTTCATGAGATGAATGACTTGCTGGCCATGTTTTTCTACTTTACAAGTTATTACATAAACCTATGAAAAACCCTTTAAATGTTGGGGAAGATGCACAAAAGAAGGCAATTCATTATTGGCTAGACTTGTGATATATATTTCTGGCTGTAAGAAGTAAACATTGAATAGTTCTGGCTGTAAGAAGTAAGAAGAAGCATAATTTTAACCAAATAAATAGTTACTGCTTAATAAGAAAAAAACACGCAGCGGCGTGTTCTCAAAAAAACAAGAACAGCAACACCTAACCATACC